>APFE031213494.1:30357-67599 GCA_000404065.3 Pinus taeda
AATCAAATCAACTAAAAGTCAATGTAAGATTACCAAATAGAAATGTTTCATAGATATCATTATGCTAAGGTAAATTCATAACATCCATAAAAAATAGGAATCTCATCATACACAATAATACTTCATAAAAAAATTGTAAACAATTTTCAACATATTCACAAGGTAACAAGATAGTACCAATAGTATCATCATCATTATTCAAATAAAATAAAATTCAAATGTATGATTACCATATTAAGACATCCAACTAAATATAAAAAATAACACATGGCTAGCTCGCAGCACGAAAATCATAGCCAAGCTCATCCTCATGATCATTTCCATGATCATCATCCTGACCATCCTGATAATATCATCCACATAATCATCACCAATGCCATTGACATCCTCATCCTCATCATCATCTTTGATATATGATGTAATCTAAACATAGTCTATATCATCATCTTTGATATATGATGTAATCTAAACATAGTCTATATCATCATCTTCATCGTCATTACCTATAGTGTTCTGGGGAAAAAAAACAATATTACATGTTAGTACTAATTCTATAGCAAAATACATATTTTTATTACAATGCTAACAATAAAATGAGCTAGGACATAATAACATTTAATAGTACTAAAACTAAAATGAAAATATGGCTTAAGATATATTGGAGATACAACTAAGATTACACTTGTAATTCACATTAAGTAGTAGAATCATTTTTTAATCCATATGAAGTAGCTACCCATTTGTTCTTCATATTATATTGTGAATTTTTCTTATGATTTCCATGCAGAATTGGTAAATTAATATTTACTGGAAACTTTATTTCAAATTATAATTGTAATTCAGATTAGAAATAGAAGAAATTTTAACAAAAAAAGAATGTCACATGCAAAAGTAAATTGTTTTTAATGAAAAATAAGTTGCATACAATATGAATGTCACATGAAATATTGAGTTGTTTTTCATGCATGTACTTTTCTCTATAATAAGATGGATCCTAATGTTCTTTCAAGAACAAATACTCACAAATAATTACTTCATTTTATCCATTATCACACTTAATTCATTATACCTAGTGACGACAATGATTCCATTCAAACTGCTTTGAACACTCTAAATATAATGTTATTTAGAAAACTCCACGATCACGACTGCAACCCCCTCCCTTGCCTCGTCCACCATCAGAGGCAATGAACTTGGAGTTATGACCATGATAGCAACCCCTCCCTTGCCTTGTGTCCACCATTAGAGGCATTGAACTAGGAATTAAGAGTACTCATGTTTTCTTTGCTCTAATTAATATCTAAGGAATCAAAACTTGATCAATATATCAAGGAATAGATATATCATAAGAGAATCTCAATAGGCTTTGCCAAAAGAGTGTGAAATAACACTTATCTATGTTTTATGAAATAAATCGAGTGAGTGGAATGAATGGTGGGAAACACTTACCAAGGAAAGGAATATTTTTGGTCCGTCCTTATGTCTATTATTATTTTTGCTTCTTAGAATGGAGGGAAGTGTTTAAAAAAATTCAAAAAAACATTTTAAATTAAAAACAAATATTTTCTTAAGTTTAGTTTTTTTTGTTAATATATACTTAGTATAGTATTCTTTTATTTTCTAAAAAAAAAAAATTAGTCTCTCATTTTTGTTATAGAAAAAATTATATTTTCTTTTTATAAAAATAGATTTTAAACATCCATTCATGCTAAATTTTTGATTTTATGATATAAGTTTAAATTATATATAAAAAATTAACTTAGTTCCATGTGTTGTGTCGCTGAGATGGGTATTATACATCTCTTCCTTGCTAAGTTATAGAATGTGCTTGGGTGTTCTTAATGAAATAAATTTAATTCTTCTCTTCATTATATCTTGGGATGTTCAACTTGCAACTAATAAAACAATAAAGTTAAAATAGGTTTGCCTTTGTCCTTTGTAGATTTCTTTCCCCATTAATCCCTGTCTTAATAGATTAATTCTCTTATGGTGACCTTGAGTGGCCACTCCAATTAGTTGCATGATTTTTAGTTTTATGTTAGTGACATTTCTTAGGATTGCTAACATGTTATTTAATTTATGAAAATGTGTTATTTTCCATATTATTTTTAAATATTAATATTAAATATGTTGGTTTTGAACATGGTTTAGCAAACAGTTCCCAAAAGGTTTATAGATTGTAATTTATAAATGCAATGCTTCACTGCTTGATGAAATTGTTTTGGATATTTTTTTTAAAGATTCATTGATTGATGAAATTTTTATGGATGGTTTTTCTAGTATATTAACTTGCATGTGATAAAGTCAAAAGTCACCTCTTTTTGAGATTTTCATTGGTTAATTTCCCTTAAGGCTATCAAGTTCACCATTCAGTCCCAAGTTAAGGAAATATAGGAGTCATGAAGTGGAATTGTCCAATAACTTAAATATTGGAACATGGGTTTTTAAGTCACATTATACTTCCTTTCTGTGTAAATTCTCCATGAAAATAGTCTCATGGAACATGAGGGACCTCAATAGCAAAGGAAAACAAATACTCCAATTTTTTTTTTTTGCGCAAAGCACCCACCAATAATGTTGATATAAGAAATAAAAATATTAAGTGAGGTTCTACCTCATATAATTAGAAGATAGGGAGGAATTTCCAAGTAGTAGTGATTGATGATTATATATGCTTGGGTGGAATGGCTATTATTTGGAATGTTCAGGACATCAAGGTTACCAATATGTTTACCTCTTTTTGCATTATGAAAATATAATTTTAGTTAATTGACATCAAGGACTACTACCATGTATCCAATGTCTATGACTCCAATATTGTAAATGGAAAACCTCTATTTCTCCATTTCTGTGGATTATTGGGAGTGACTTCAATATTATCAAGTGTCTCGAGGAATAGAAAGGATGAATCACAATGTTTACCAAGATATTTTGTAACATATACCATCAAGGCTCTAAAGTAGTATCCATTAAAGTTCTCAAGCAATGAGTCTCCAACCCACACATGTGGATCAATGACATGTAATACATGTGTGTGTGGTGACTAACTTAATACACTATTCTAATAACTCCACAAACTTAAGCATTTCACTCCGTCACATGATTGACTGTAGTGTGACATAAGTAAACCAAGAGTAGACATGAAACCCATAGGCAAGAAAAATTCCCTAGATCCTCAATTAGGTGCTTAAAGGATGAAATGAAAATGAAAGGGGAAAAGGTGAATTCATGATTTAACCATCACAAACATGTGATCAAGTGTGACTAGGAGTGTATATATTCATATGTTTTCCAAAGAGGGTGTGAATACACGAGTTACCATTCACTGGGCCTTATTTTTCTTTCTTTTGATTTTTCTTATATATAGGACTTAGGGAATAAGGTTTTCATAAGTTTTGAACAACTCATAGATATAATATTTACGTAAATTTTCGCTTTAACCTTAGAGTTTAGACTTAGATAAATCATTATAGTGTATATTTAATGATTTTGGCTTTCAATTTTTTATTTTATTTCATCACAAATAACAAAAGGGGAAATATTTTGCTACAAATCTATGAATTCTTAATCATAAAGGCATCATGTGATGAAAAAAAATTAATGATGTTATTCCCTATGAAAATGATGGGTATTCTTGACAAACGCTTATGCTTGTGGATGTCTCCTCCTTGGTTGGGAGGGAGTGAGCATTGACACCATATTATCCATTTGTCATGTACTATGGTTGAGACTAATAGTCATAAGCCTACTAAAGACACCAATAGGGAGGATGGTGGATTAGATAAATAGATGGGACCAATATTCTTTGAGAATTTGTGCTTTGATTAGGACTAACCGCCATAAGTCAAGTACATTAATCCAAGATAAGAATAGTCATGAGGATCGACTTTTCCTGGTGTCAAATATTATGATAGTGGATTAGGAAATGATCATGTGAGGACATGCCTGATGAACATCCTAGTGTGGTAAGTGCCTAAAGAGGTAGTGGTGTCGAAATTTATGCCTCCCAACATTGTGTTATGATATAATGGAGATATATAACTTGTTAGTCAAGGCCTTTCTATTTTGACAATGTTGGCTATGATGATTTAAATCATTGTTGATGCTTATTAATCCAGATCCCTTCTTATATGAATATTTCAACTTGATAGTACTTTTTTGTCTCATTATGAGTATCTCCCTAGTTTAGAGGGAGTTTCATCATCTTCATTATCATCATCATCACCACCATCAATCTTATCATTGCATTATCATCATAATCACCATTATTGTCATCATCATCATCATCATCATCATCATCATGATTATGGACATTGTTGTCAATTGTTCATAATTATAGGTGTCGTAAGAAATATCATCAACCCAAAAAATATTACGAGTGCTCAAAAACGGTTGTTAGGACACATGATATATTCAAGAGAAATGACAATTTTATTTTTTAGAGATGATCGACGATCATCATTGCCACTACCATTATCATCATCATTATAATTTTCATCATCCCCATCATCATAATTAAAGTAATTTCTATCATCATCGTTGTCAACTTCTTCATGAACATCATAATCATCATTCATGCGATTATTGTTGATGATGATGACCAAGATGAAAATAATGATAATGATGATCAAATGATGATGACTTGGAAAATGACTCTAAAGATAATGATTATGATTATGACCATGACAACATTTAAAAATTGGGAAGATTGTCCAAGGTCATTAGCATCGCCATCATCATTTTCATTATAACCCCCATCATCTTTATCATCATTTTGATTATCATAATAATCACAATTCATGTCATTTTCATCATCTTCATTATCATCATCGTCATAATTATCGACATTGCCATCAGTTGTTCATAATTGTTAATGTCATAAGAAATATCATCAATGCAAAAATTATATGAGTGTTGGAAAATGGGTGCAAAATTCAAAAAAAAAATGGGGGCAACATTAGATGTAAAATTGGATGAAGAGTGGATACAACATAAGTAGATGCAAAACAAGACAGAAAAATTGACACAAAAGTGGATGAAAAAGTAGATGCAATAGTCGATGCAAACTTGGATGCAAAATAGGGTGCAAACATGGATGAAAAAGTGGAAGAAAACATGGGTGTAATAGTAGGCATAAAACTTAGCATGAATTGTTGTGAAAGTGGATGCAAACACGGGTGCAACAACAGAAACAAAATTGGATGAAAAATATGTATGCAATGGAAGTAGATGAAAAAGTTGATACAAAATGAGATGCAAAACCCAACATCAAAGTGGATGCAAAAATAGATGCAATATTTCTATGCAAAAGTGGATGCAAAATTGGAACTAAACGTGGGTACAACAGTAAGTATAAAACATGGTACAAACAGTGTCACAACAAAAGTGTATGTAATGATAGATGCAAAAAAAGAAGCAAATGAAGATGAAAAATAAGATGCAAAAGTGGACGTAAACATGGGTGCAACAATGGATGAAAAATATGATGCAAAATTTGATGCAACAAAATTAGATGCAAAAGTAGATGCAATATGAGACACAAAACCTGATGCAAATCTTGATGCAAAGGGGATGAAAAAAATGATGTAAAAATGGATGCAAAAAGTAATTTAAAAAATGATGCAAAAGAGGATGCAAGAGATGATGAAAAAGTTTATGCAAGCATAGGTGCAAAAAGTGGATGCAATAAATGATACAAAAGTTGGTGAAACAAAATTAGGTGCCAAACTTGATGCAAAACATGGTGCAAAGGATGACACAAAACTTGGCTTAAAACTTGGTGTAAAACCTGGTGTAAAACCTGATGCAAAACCTATTGCAATACCTGGTGCTAAACTTGGTGTAAGACTTGGTGAAAACCTCGGTGCAAACTTTGCATCAATTTCTGCACCATATTTTACAAATGGACACAAATAGCACCAAAAATGGGCTCTAGACGCAAAAAAGGATGAAAAAATGGACGCTAATCACAGGGTTTTGTTGTAGTGATATCATTGATCCACATGCGTAGGTTGGAGACTCACTGCTTAAGAAATTTAATGGATACCTCTTTAGGGATTTGATGGTATTGATTAGGAAATCTCTTGGTAAACATTGTGATCCATCCTTTATTTTCCTTGAGACAATTGATAATATTTAAGTCACTCCCAATAATCCATGGAGATGGGAAGCATAAATTACTTCTGCTACAAATAGAATTGAGAAATAGAGGCTTTCCATTTGCAATATTGGAGTCATAGACATTGGATACATGGCGGTAGTCCTCGGTGTCAATTAACTAAACTTATATTGTCATAATGCGAAAAGAGGTAAAGATATTGGTAACCTTGATGTCTTGATCATTCCAAATAATAGCCATTCCACCCAGGTATCTCTAAGCACCAATCACTACTACTCGGAAATTCCTCCCCCATTTTCTAATTATATGAGGTAGAACCTCACTTAATATTTTTGTTTCTTATATCAACATTATTCATGGGTAGTTTGCGTACCATTTTTCTTTTAGGAGTCTTTGTTTGCCTTTCCCATTGACCCTCATGTTCCATGAGATTATTTTCATGGAGAATTTACACGGAAAGGAAGCATAATGTGACTAAAAAAAACATGTTTCAATATTTAAGTGCTTGGACAGTGCCACTTCATGACTTCTATATTTCCTTAACCTGGGACCGAATGGTGAACTTGATGGCCTTAAGGGGAATTAACCAATGAAAATCTCAAAAAGAGGTGCCTTTTGACTTCATCACATACAAGATAATATACTAAAATAAATATCCATAAAAATTTCATCAATCAATGAATCATTAGAAAAATTACTCAAAACAATTTCATCAAGCAATGAATCATTACATTATAAAATACAACCTATAAACCTTTTGGGAAATTCATTCTAAACCATGCTCAAAATCAATTTAATATTAATATTTAACAATAATATGGAAAATAACACATTTTCATAAATTAAATAACATGTTATCAAGCCTAAGAAGTGTCACTAACATAAAGCTAAAAAGCATGCAACTAATGGGAGTGACCACTCAAGGCCACCATAAGACAATTAATCTATTAAGACCAAGATTAATGGGGACAAAGGTCTACAAAGGAGAAATGAAAACCTATTTTAACTTTATTGTTTTATTAGGCTCAAGTTGAACATCTCAAGATGTAATGAAGAGCAGAATTAATTTTATTGCATTAAGAAAATCCAAGCCGATTCTATAACTTAGCAAGGAAGAGATGTATAATACCCATCCCAGTGACACAACACATGGAATTAAGTTACTTTTTTATATATAATTTAAACTTATAACATAAAATCACAAATTGAGCATGAATGGAATCTTTAAAGTCCATTTTTATAGAAAGAAAATATAATTTTTTTATATAATAAAAAACAAAACGAAACTGGATGATATTAAAAAAATAAAACATAAGAAAATATATATTAATAACTTTGATTTTTTAATTTAAATAATTTTTTATATTTTTAAACACTTCCCTCCATTCTAAGAAGAAAAAATAATAATAGAATTAAGGACGAACCAAAAGTCTTCCTTTCCCTGGTAAGTGTTTCCCACCATTCATTCCACTCGTTCAAGTTATTTCATAAAACAAATATAAGTGTTATTTCACACTCTTTCGGAAAAGCCTATTGAGCTTTGCATGTGATACATCTATTCCTTGATGGAGTCCTAGATATATTGATTAAGTTTTGATTCCTTAGAGATTAATTAGAGAAAAGAAAACATGAGTACTCTTAATTCCAAGTTCAATGCCTTTGATGGTGGACACAAGCCTGCAAGGGAGGGGTTGCTATCATGGTCATAACTCCAATTTAATTGTCTCTAATGGTGGATGAGGCAATGGAGGGGGTTGTGCTCACGCTATTGGTCGTGGAGTTTCATCTTTTACATTATATTTAGGGAGTTCAATGCAGTTTGAATGGAATAATTGTCATCAATAGGTATACTGGATTACGTGTGATAATGGATAAAATGAAGTAATTATTTGTGATCATTTGTTCTTGAACAAACATTAGGATCCATTTTATCATATAGAAAAGTACATGCATTAAAAACAACTCAATATTTCATGTGACATTCATATTGTATGTGACTTATTTTTCATTAAAAACAATTTACTTTTTCATGTGACATTCTTTTTTTGTTAAAATATCTTCTATTTCTAATCTGAATTACAATTGTAATTTAAAATAAGGCTTCCAGTAACTCTAAATTTACCAACCATGCATGGACATCATAAGAAACATTCACAATGTAATATGATGAACAAATGGGTACCTACTCCATATGCATTATAAAATTCTTCTACTACTTAATGTAAATTACAAGTGTGATCTTAGTTGGATCTCTAATATATCTTAAACCATATTTTCATTTTATTTTTAGTACTATTAAATTTTATTATTTTATACCTCATTTTATGGTTACAAGTGTAACAAAAATATACATTGTGCAATAGAATTACTACTAACATATAATATTGTTTTTTTTTTCAAAACACTACAAGTAACGACCATGAAGATGATGATACATACTATCTTTAGATTACATCATATATTAGAGATGATGATGATGAGGATGGTGATGGTGTTGGTGATGATTATGTGGATGATATTATCAGGATGGTCAGGATGATGATCACGGAAATGATCATGAGGATGACCTTGACTATGATTTCCGTGGTGCTAGCTAGTCATGCATTATTTTTTATATTTAGTTGGGATGTCTTAATATGGTAATAAAACATTTTAATTTTATTTGATTAGAATAATGATGATGATACTACCGGTACTATCTTGTTACCTTATGTATATGTTGAAAATTGTTTACATTTTTTTATGAAGAATTATTGTGTATGATGAGATTCTTATTTTTTTTGGATGTTGTGAATTTACCTTAGAATAATGATATCTATGAAAAAAAATTATTTGGTAATCATTCATTTACTTTTAGTTGTTTTGATTAAATATGATGATCATATTATCATTTTTACATGTTATTTTATGTATATATTGAAAATTATGAACATTATTTTAATGGAGAATTATTATGCATGATGATATTACTATCTTTTGATGGATGTTGTGAATCTACCTTAGAATAATAGTGTTCATGAAAGATTTTGATCAAATAATCACATATCTGAATCTTATTTGATTTGATTAAAGAAGGTGATGATATTATTAGTATTATCTTGTTACTTTATATATGTGTTGAAAATTGTCAATTCTTTTTGATGGAAAATCATTATGTGTGATGATATTACTACTTTTGGACGTAATGTTTTGAGTTTACATTGGAATAATGATATCTGTGATAAGTAATGATTTAGTAGTCATATATGTATATTGAAAAATATCAATGATTTTTTAATGGAAAATTGTTATATATGAGGATAATGCTATCCTTTTGATGAATTTTTTCAGTTACCCTTAAATTTGTTTACAAATATTAAATTGCCAATTTGAATTGTGATATCTTCTTAAACGTGTTATACATGAAAATACCTCCTCGTCATCTTGGAGGAGAATACTATATTGTTGGTTGAAATACCCCTTTCTCCTAGACTATATAAGACTATAAGACAAGTTATGTACCATGAGGACCACATTATCCTAGTCTATAACAAGTTGCCCCCCTCATCTAACTTTTGTTACCAAAATTCTCACTTTGTCATGAGGGAAAAAACTTGAGTTAACTAGAATTTGACACTTTTGTTCACTAATGTGATCTATTTTATCCTTAGCTTTTTCCTAAAAAAGAAAAGAATAAAAAAGCAGGAAAGAGACATAAAGCACGGGGAAGATTTTTCCTAAGCACAAAAGAATCTAGTAAGTAGAAAATGCCATTTTTATATGAGGAATCATTATTCACCCAAAAGCTTTTGCCGAAATTTAACTAATGAGGAATTTGGGAAATCTTCATAGCCTTAAATTTCCTATATATTGGAGGCTTGTCCATTGAGAAAAGGATGGGAATTCTTGTATTGTCACACTACTGAGATCTATCTTGAGAGGGAGAGTTTTGGAGCTAGGAGTTGGGGGAGGTGCTGCTACAATTGCATTTGATGTTTGTAACTTTCCTCCAACTCCTTTATTAATATATATCAGTTTTTCTTCCTTCCATATGTTGCTATTCATTATTTACTTATTGTATTTAACTAATGAGTATATGATATCGTGGTTTATATTTATTTATTCAGTAATATTTATATTTTTCTAATAGTTTCGATTATCAAGATATTATGTTGTGAAGGTTGCTTTGTTCTCTCTCTTATGTGTAGGACCAAGCTTTAGAGCTAGCTAGGAGCACTTCACAACTACACTAAAAAACTCCAATTAGACTTGCATGTGAGGACTCAAAGTGATTCCTTCTCTTTTTCTTGATCTATACTCTACATCTTGAACTAATAAGAATCTTGAGCCTTATAACAACCTTCATCTTAATTGATTTGTCATACGCTTCTAGGATAAACTAAGAGGGTTTTATGTCCATCTAACCGTGCATTAAATCCTAGAGAAAAATGATATTTAGAAACTGTAGTATTTTCACTATGTAATTGAAATTAGTAAAATGAAACATAAAGTGGGTCATAAATGGAAATAAAAGTAAAAATCTAAACAAGAAGGAAAAAGCGGATGTTACCATGGATGCAAAATTGCGAGTAGATTGGATGTTAAACTAGCCATTAAAACACGATGCAAACAATGACAGAAAAATGGTTTTAAAGTAGAATTAA
This sequence comes from Pinus taeda, assembly GCA_000404065.3. Classification (NCBI taxonomy): domain Eukaryota; kingdom Viridiplantae; phylum Streptophyta; class Pinopsida; order Pinales; family Pinaceae; genus Pinus; species Pinus taeda. The sequence continues at coordinate 41,119 of APFE031213494.1, forward strand.
AAAATGGTGCAACACTAGACACAATGAATGGAACAAAATAGCGCATACAAAAGGATAACAAATTGGGTGCAAACAAGGATGAAAAATGGACACAAAAATGAAGATGCAAAGAACAGTGTAAAATTAGGATGCAAAATTAGGTGCAAAAAGGATGTAAGAAAAGACACAAAACAAGATGCAAAATGAGATGAAAATGTGGACACAAAAATGTGGTAGAAAAAAGGATGCAAATATGGATTCCAAAAAGGATGAAAAATTAGACACCAAAATGATGCAAAATTGGACATGAAAAATGGTGCAAAATTGGACACAAAAGTAGAAAAAGTGGTGCAAAAATGGCTCAAATTTGGATGCAACATTGGATGCAAAATGAGGTGCAAAAAATGATTCCAAACTTGATGCAAAAGCCAATGCAAAATTAGACAAAAAAATGGCTCAAATTGAACGTAACATTAGACACAAAATGGGATGCAAAGGTGGACACAACACATGGTTCAACATAGGATGCAAATTTATATGCTCAAAAGGATTTAAAATTGGATGTAATTGAATGGTGTTAAAAATGATGCTAAATTGGATGAACCAAATGATGCAAAATATGGATAAAAACAGGATGAAAAAAAGGGAGACAATTAAGATGCAAAAATGGATGCAAAAAATGGTGCAAAAATAGATGCAAAATCTCACACTAAATCAGATTCAACATATGGTGTAAAATTGGATGCAAAAAATAGTGTGAAGAGAGGGAGAAAAACTAGCTGAAAAATAGATGTGAAAATAAGTACAAAATTAGAAGTAAAAAATGGCATAAGACTAGATGAAAAAACTAACACAAACTGAATGCAAAAAAAGGCACTAAACTAGATGAAAAAGATGGTTTAAAACTTGATGCATATTATGACAAAAAACTAGAAGAAAAAAGGAAGCAAAAAATGATGGAAAAATAGGTGCGAAAAAATGGCACAAAACTAGAAGAAAAACCTATTGTAAAACCAAATGAAAATGTTGGTGAAATATATGATGCAAATTTTGGCATTAAAAAAGTTGCGAAATTTGGTGCAAAAAAGGGTGCTTTAAAAATGATACTATTAAGCCAGATTTAGCTCCAGGTTGCACATCTCAATTGAGAAAAAAATGCACTAAAAGCTGGTACTAAATCTAGTGCAAATTCTCTTTTTTTTTGTAGTGTGTGTGGGAGGAGAAGAGTGTGCAAGAATAATAGAGTATGTATGTGGAGTATACTATGGATATTTCTTTCATAGTTGAAATGATAGATCAACACTTGCAGAAGGTAGTAGAATCATGTTTCATTCATTATATTGAGTGAACAGTGAGGAGATGGTGCAAATGGATCATTTAATATCTTTATTCTGTGTCTAACATGCTTCATTACATATGTTGATCAGAGATTAAGGAGATGATATAAACGGATATTTTAAGATATATATCATGTGTTTTTTTATTGCTAATGTGTTTATCTAATTATCTCATGCAATGTTTGCATTGATTGATTTTATCATTTTGTGCAAGACTAGTATGTTGTTGAGCTGTGAAGTTCTCCTTGGTGTCTAGTTTGAAAATGAATGAACGCATGGCTACGAGAATTTGAGCAGGTGGTGTCCTTTGTTACATAGTGGTTGAACAAGATAGGGGTGGTTTCAAAAAATTGGTATATTGGGAGTGGAATCTCCATGTAGTGGTGGTTGGATAGAGCAAGGGTGGTTGGGAAAGGTTTACTAGGAGTGGTGGCTTCTAGCAAGTGTTGACCTACAAGGTTATATGAGTAGAGACTTTCTAGCTGGTGGTGGATAACAATACTATTCAAAGGGGTAGTGGCTAGCTAAAATATGTAAAATATTTGATTCATAATACTAAGATAGAAACAAGTAGCACAACAATAGCGGGTGTGAGACGGGTTTTCCTCCCTTGAGGGATTCGATCAGAGATACTTTCCTTGTGAATGTGTCTATTGATGTTTTTCATCGCTCTTATGTGTTCATTTAGGCTACAAGTATCTACTGATGTTATGATGTCTATGAATATTTTATGATTCAGAAAAAATTGTTAAAAATTATACAAGTTCCTACACTACTAATTCAACCCCACTGTCTCTAGTGTGTAGAAATTGCCACTGTAGGTCAACAGATTATGCAATATACCAAAGAAAAATACAAGATCTACTTCTACAACAAACTTTGCGGAAGCTTAATCGAATATGGGCAAGATAAAATAGAACACATATAACTAAGAATGAGAAATAAATCACACATGAACATAGAAGAATAACACGAGGAAAGCCTCAGCCTAAAACCCCAATCTCTATATTATCATACGAGTGGAAATATGTTCAAATTACAAAAAGAATCATCTCGCAAGCTACCTTGATCTCTCTGCACTCAAAAAATACAGCTCACAGACTGAATAGACACTAGATATGGCTTCCCTCAGTTCCCCAAGACTCCTATTTCCTTGCACATTTTTTCTTAGGGTCTAATGATGCCACCTGCATGATTAGCCTTATCACACACTCACTAAACTGAAGAATTAACTATTCAATCTCCAAGGAATGAATTCCTTCTACATGCAAGAGATATTCCCAATGCAATATTCCTGCAACTGATAGTACACATTCCCTCCATCTGATCTCAACTGGGTCTCTGACTGAAATGACATGCATGAGTTATTTATGAGAGAATATTCAATTATCTGAAGTGCAGCAGTTACATGCATGCATGCATTAACTAACTGAACTCTGAATTATTTCAACAAACTATCTGAAATAATCTAACTGGACTTGACTCAGTTAACTAAACCGACTAATTACAACCCAATATTACAACTCATCCTTATCTCTTTAACTCATGGATAAATTCCTCAAAAAATGGAGAAACTATTGCATTTCTTCACATAGAATTCATGTTTGATTTTCTACAAGTAATTCACTGAAGATGAATTAATTAATTATTTTACAAACAGCTGCTAAGATCAAATTCATTTTTTCTTCTCTATTTTAGTTTAGGGACTAACTAAAATAGGAAGCTATCGCAAAATGCTATTTATAATAGTGCTAAAATTATCACTCCTATATTTCGCATTTCTTATTTCTATTTTCAACACTCCCTCTCAACAAGAAAGGTATTATTAGTAACCCCAATCCTGTCTCTATGGAACTCAAACTTGAACTTTTACAATGCCTTTGTCAAAATATCTGCATCTTGTTCCTCAGTCGAAACATTCAACAACAATATGATTGTCTTCACCACATAGTCTCGAAGATGGTTATACCGAATATCAATGTGCTTGGACCTCTCATGAAAAACTGGATTCTCAGAGTTTTTGGTACAACTCTAATTGTCGCAGTAGATCACAATTTTTTCCATCTTCTGACCAAACAATCCTACTAGAATCTTCTACGTCCAAATGGCCTCACATGAAGCTTGAATAGTAGCCATGTATTCAGCGTCTGCAGAGCTAGCTAAAACTTACCTCTATTTCTTGCTATACTAGGAAACTGTAGCTAAACCAAGGTTAAGGATTCCTCCAGAAAAGATCTTCTAGTCTGATGGACTCCCTACCCAATCTGCATCTATGAAGCCCTGAAGCTTTACTCCCTGTACTTGTTTTTACCACAAACGAAACTGACATGTGACTCTGAGGCATCTCATCATATGCTTCGATGCCTTCCAAAACAACTTGATAAGCTAAACCATAGCTTGGCTCAGCTGGTTCACTACAAAGCATAAGTTTGGTTGTGTGTTCAACAGATACATAAGTGAACCTACAAGATGCCGATAAATAGTAGTAGCTACTACCTCACCTGAAGTAGCATCCTCCTTCCTCCAGTTCCCAATTAGAGGAGTCTACATGGGCTTGCACTTCTCCATGTGAAAGCACCTGAGTATCTCATTGGCATACTTTCCATGAGACACAAATACTTCACCATAATTCTATCACAGATCCATGCCTAGAAGTTAGTGCATACGACCCATGTCTTTCATTTCCAACTCTTTTACAAGGTCCTCCTTACAAGACTAGATTAGCTGATCCTCACCTATCAAAATTAGATCATCGATAGAAAGAACAATGGTAAATGGCTTACCCTCTAAAATGATGTGTTAAAGGTTCACATCTGCGTCACCCTTGGTGAAGCCAAACCTAATGAAATAGCTATTGATCTTGGTGTACTAAGCCTCAGTTGCTTGCTTCAGCCCATATAAAGACCTCTTGGGTTGGCACATATGAGACTCATGATCGATGGTCTCGAAACCCTCTGGCTACTCAATGTACACCTCCTCCTCAATCTTCCCATTGAGGAATGTTGTCTTCACATCCATATGATGGATCTTCTAATCCATTTGAGCTAATAGTTCCAATGGTGGTATGATAGATGAGTACCTTGCTACAGGAGTAAAGGTCTCATCGTAGTCAATCCCCTCGACCTATGAGAAAGCTCAGACAACAAACCTTACCTTATGTTTCTCAACATTGCCATCAGCTCCCTGATTTACCTTGTAAAGCCATCTGGAACTAACCACTAACTTTCCCTGAGGTCTTGGGACAACATCCGACACATTGTTCTGAATGATAGATTCGTACTCCTCTACCATTGCATCAACCCAGAATCGTTGTTGCACTACCTCCTTGAATTAAAAAGGTTCGATATCTACACACTCCCCAACCATGGCCATGTACCTAGTGTACTACTCGGGTGACCTCCTCTGTTTTTGCTGAGAAGATGGTTGTCCCACATTCTCCCATGCATCCAGCATCAACTTGTCAACTTCCCTTAGGTGTTTCCAGATATCTTTGGAAGTCTCATATGAGTGGATGTCTACACTCCAGGATCCTCTACATGCAGCTACTCCGCTTCAATCTGAGGCTCCTCCTCTGTAGGAACTCAAAGTTCCTCCTCTGCATACAACTTGAGCTCCCTGGAGAGTGATACTTGCATGGATTTTTGGTCGTCAAACTTCAAATCCCTACATACCACTATCCTCTGATTGGTAGGCAGGTACACCCGATAGTTATGGGGTGTATTAGTGTACCCCATAAATATTCCTGACTCAGCTATTGGATCTAGCTTCTTCTGGGCATCTTTGGTCACATGACAGTAAACTAATGATCCAAAGATTTGGAAGTGACTCACATCTGGTCGCTTCCTAGAGAAGGCCTCCATAGGTGTCTTCATTCCCAATATATGGTGTGGTCTCTTGTTTTGCAAGTATACTACTATATTGCATGCCTCATCCCACAAATGTAGTGGTAGGCTTTGGTCATGCAACATCGCTCGAGCTTCTCCCACAATCGATCTATTCTTCCTTTCGGACACCCAATTCTGTTGTGGGTTATAGGGTGCTTTCAACTCCCGTTTAACTCCTTCCACAGTGCATAAGTCTTTAAACTGTTGTGAAACATACTCTCCACCATTGTTGCTAGACAATGATTTTATTTTCTTTCTAGATTCTTTCTCTATCAAGGCTTTAAACTCACAAAACATCAAGGACGCCTGATCCTGCTTTTGCATAAAGTAGATATAGCATCTACGAGAAAAATCATCAATAAAAATAACATAGTACCTTTGTTTAGCGGTGGAGATTGTAGAGAAAGGTCCACAAACATCTGAGCTAACATCCTCCAGGATTGCTCCAACTCTATTATCTTGATCCGGAAAGGAATATTTCACATACTTACCAAGGCATAACCATTGCATGTATTACTTTTCTTCAGTTTTCCTTTGGGAAATCCAATATAAATATGCTGCATGATCTTTAGGGCTGCATGGTGCAAGTGGCCCAATATTCTATGCCATAGCTCACCAACATCTTGGCTCTACACCATATTAGCTATGGAACTCAATGTAGCACATTCGTCTACCTCTAGCTTGTAGAGATTCTTTACTGGAATCCTAATTCACTTGGTCTATCCAATACCGGTATGCCTCATGAATCCCTTTCCTTTACTAAAGACTACATCATAACCTTTATCTTCTAGCATAGCAATGAACACAAGATTCTTCTTTAGACCTGGTACATACTTTACATCAGTTAGGGTGAGGGGAGCTCCATGCTCCCTCTGAAACAAAATTGTACCTTTACCTAAAACAGGGTATTTTTCATCATCACCCATCTCGATATGCATCTGGAGATCCTTCTCCTCCAAGGTACTGAAAATATTTTTGTCACCGACATGTGGAATGAAGCTCCACTATCTAGGTACTACACTCATCCCACCATGGATAAAACCATGCATGTGATAAGAGATAAATCCAACTCAAACTGTGAGGTGAGTGACTCGCCATCAGATCCCTTTGAGGAAGCATTCTTACATTTCTACTGTGGACAATTCATAGCCTAATGGCCCACTTCATGACAATGAAAGCATCGTACTTTTGATTTGTCAAACTTCTTTTCACCATGGGAAGAACTGGATTTCGAATGGGATGCCTTCCATTTCACTTTCCCCACCTTACTCACTAAGGCTGGATTTCCCTCATGATCTTGCTTTAATAAGGATCCATCTTTGCTGCTTCTTCTTACCTCCTCCTGCATCAGATTTGACCAAAGTCGTTCCCCATCTAGTATTTTTTCTCTTCAATTAACCGAGTCTTGGTAGTTATTCTAGCTCTTAGGAATACCGAGGAGTGCAAGACTCACCATGTCATCATCGGGTGTGCTGATCCCTACACTTCCAAGCTCATCCCTACAGGTGGTGAGCTTGTTCAGATATGTAGGGATCGAGTCGCCCTTTTCACACTTGATTTTCCAAATCTTATCTTTCAGTTCCAGCTTCCTCTAATTGATGTTGTTATGATATAGATCTTTCAATTTTTTCCACATTGAAAACAATTTCTCCTTCCCATGGAGGCTTGACACATTGTGGTCTCAAACTCCCTCCACAAGGATTCTCCTTGCTCTAGCCACACATTTCTTCCATTGCACCAATTCTATAGCATAAGTTGCTGCCAACTTGGGAAATTCTTGATCAATGAAGTCCTTTAGACCGTTATCATCTAATACTCCTTCCATGCGATCCATCTAAGCTATATAATTCTAGCTACCATCAAGGGCATACTCGAGTCTTAAACCGTTGAATGCCATTGGTGAAATTGAGATGTGATAAGAACTCAATTTCTATATTAAGGAACCTAAAAATTTGAACTTCTCCATTATTATATATTGTTCTTCACTTGATCACCTTTTCTATGATACCATGTAGAAATTCCCACTATAGATCAACATATTATGCAATATACTAAAGGAGAATACAATATCTACTTCTACAACAAACTTTGCAGAAGCTTAATCGAATATGGGCAAGATAAAAATAGAACACATATAACCGAGAATGAGAAATCAATCACACATGAACACAAAAGAGTTACCTAGCAAAACCTTAGCTTAAAACCCCAATCTCTGTATTATCATACAATTGGAAATATGTTCAGATTACAAAAAGAATTAGTTCACAAGCTATTCTACTCTCTCTGTAATCAAACAATACAACTCACAGTTTGAATAGACATTAGATGTCCCTTCCTTTAGCCCTCCAAGCCTCCTATTTCCTTGCGCAGTTTTTCTTGGGGTCCAATGATGCCACTTGTGCGATTGGCCTCAACACACACTCCCTCCATCTGATCTCAATTGGGACGCTAACTTAACAGACATGCATGAGTTATTTATGAAAGAATATTTAGTTATTTGAAGTGCAGTAGTTACATGCACACATGCATGAACTAACTAAACTCACAATTAGTTCAACAAACTATTTGAACTAATCTAACTAGACTTGACTCTATTAATTGAGCCAACTAATTAAAACTCATCCTTATCTCTTTAACTCATGGATAAATTCCTCAATCAATGGAGATACTCTTGCATGTCTTCACATAGACTTCATGTTTGATTTTTTACAACTAATTAACTCAAGATGAATTAATTAACTATTTTACAAACAACTGCTAATATCAAATTCGAATTTTTACTTATCTATTTTTGTTCAGGGACTAACTAAAATAGGAAGTATCCCGAAATGTTATTTATAGTAGTGCTAAATTTAACACATCTATATTTAGCATTTCTTGTTGCTATTGTCAACATAGTGATCTGCATTTCTAACATTTAGTTAAAAAAACAGTTGTAGTCTAGGGAAGGATAGTTGAAATAGAAAAAGAGAAGGGTCTTGCATATTCAAGAGAGAGACACTACCAAAAAATTAATCGTGACAAGAGTTATAGTGTCATTGGTGGATGAAGAAACTATGGCGAAGGAAAATTGTGTATTTAGGTTTCAGTGAGAGAGAAAGACTAAACCTAGGCAGAATAACAGAAAAGGTGCATAGAGCTCAAGGGGAACTCAACAGTTCATTTGTCAAGAGGAGTATGGTTACTCCTATTATATTCTGAGAAACATAAATAAGTATTAATTTATTTGTTTATGTTCTATTGAAAACTTGATTCATATTAACTATTTATTCCTCTGTGTAATGAATAGGAGTGACTAAAAATAATAAATGGTGTTTTGGGGAAAACTATTGTCTTTTCGATCTCCTAGCCCTACTAGGATTGACATCTATCCTAGAAACAAACAATCAACGAAATTTGTGATTTCTTCTATGTATTATAGAAAGGAGAGAAGCAAAGGGACCAACCTCGATCTTCTGCTTGACTCTTTGCTTGATTTCTCTTCCCCTTTATAGAGCTTGTAACTCCTCTCCTACTTGTCCTACTTAGAGAATAACTGTAGAAACAAAGTAGCAAAACACCATCAAAGCATCTCAATCTATTATATCATAAATAGTGCAGAATCATAAACACATTGAACATACAATGGCATTTACAAATAACAAGATTCACAAGTACACAATTGTATGGAGGAAAACTCAAAGAAATTTATTAAAATAGAAGGGAGAATTACAACCAGCTGTCTGATCCAGCATCATCCTCCTAGCATCAAAGCCTTCTTCACCTCATGAAAAGCAAGATCACCCAAAAATACAATGCTCCTTCTCAAAGACAAACTATCAGCACTTCCTTGCAAATTACAAAATTTCAGCCTCCAGATCTCTCAAATGAGTGATCCATTTATAGATGTCTGCAAAGCTGTGAGCCATCTCTGGATTTTTTAATGGTTTCATTCCACTTGTATTTCTTGGTTCCACTTGGAGATTTCTTGGATCGCTTACTCATCCCGAGGTGAATTCAGAGATGTGAGTGTCATAGAGGAAGTTTCTAGAAGATTCCATGAGCATCCACTTAGCAAACTATCTTGGAAATTTTTCCATCCTTACTCATCGCACCCTACAGAAGGCTTCATCAGTATGCATCACACCTAGCTAGTGTAGCAGTCAGTATGCATTGCACCCTGACAGTGAAGCAGTTAGTATGGTCCAGTTTTTGCCAGTTATGAGTGGTTTTTCAGGTGGAACTTTTAGGGAATGATGTAATGAGTTGACCATGATCCTTTAGGGTATGAAACAATACTTTTAGGGGTTAAAGATACCTTAGCTATCAACATATAAGATTGGGGTTGCAGTGTCCAAATATGTCTATAACATTTGCCCCCTAAAGCATGAAGTCATAAATCTTTTGATGTTGGGTGAAATGCTTTATCATGAGGATCTGAGGTATTCAAGCTGGAATGTAACCTGTATAAGGTACAATGAAATATAACATCATCATATTATTTTCATGATCTAGCTGAGGTGGGCATTCCCATGCTCAGTTTTATAAATTTATTTTCATGTACATAGGACAGATAATCGTCTGTAGTTGCAAACTAGTAATTCATTATATGTAGAGTCATCATCCCTTAGCTTGGATTTTTATCTGTGCAGCTTCTGTGTACATTTGATGTCTTTATGTTCCTGAATATATCACATTCTGGATAGCTGAAACTAGATCAGGGGTCTTCAAACTTGTTCAATCTTTTCCGGATGTACAAGTCAATCCATGTGAAAAGATGTCCTGAAGTTGAACATGGAAAGACATTTCCTTATTACCAGCCAATAATGTAAGCTCTTAACAGGTGCAAGAGGAATCACTGATAATGATAATGACCCTCAAGGTACTACAATACAATTCATGTGGTGTGAATATGTGATCCGATGTAGAACACCATGCAAAATCTCTCGGTTGAAGGCCATTGATGTAAACCTGTCACCAGAAATGAGAAACTTGCCATTGAGGCATGCAAGCTTTAAAGTACTAAAATGGTTGTTTCTAGGTCAACTTCCTAGGTAATGAGCTAATGTCAATAAGAAGTGACCTGTCATAAGAGGGCCTTAATGAATCCCACATCTATGATACGAAATGTAGCAAATTATTTTCTGGATGTGAAAACCATTTGATGATACAAGGTTTAGGAATGACGATCATGAAAAATGGAGGGTGAAGGTATTGCAATGGATGAGGCATTAACTGAATGCTGAATTCTCTAAATGACTTCTGTTGAACATATCAGCGACACTGAGATGGATGGGTAGTGTTAACCCCAAAAATGGATGGCATGGAGGACCAATGATGATATGACCAGTGAATGGAGTAACCCAACCCGACTTAGTCATGTTGATGGAGAGAAAGTGTCATGTTCAAGAGTGACCCGCTACCAATAAAGTTATTCAAGTTTTCTTCCCTTTTTCCCTAGTAATTGTTGACCAATACCTCTTTATTTTTGTCAAGTTTGAGGAGGATAACATATGCTCGTTCTATAATTTGCCTTCAATAAAACCTGTCGGAATATTTTAGCAAGCCTAGTGATAGTGAAACTCATTCTTGTCGGGGTGGACAAGTTTGTCGCTATTTTTTTAACAAGTTTAATGGTAAGGATAACTCAGTCCTTTTCATTTTTAGAGAGTTTGAAAAGCGATGAAAATGAAACTCCAGTAGTTTTTTCATAGCATAATCCCTTAAGTCTAAAAAGGAATAAAATAATACGAAAGGGATGAGCTTTGGGTAGCATTAGTGAGACGAAAAGACAAGCGCTCGAGCTCTTTCATGAGATAATCCCTCAAGTCTGAAAAGTTTAAAATGTACAGGAGGGATGGCACTTCCAATCACTTTAGTGATCTGGAAAGGCCAATAGCTCAACAATCTTTTCACATTTAGCGAGTTTGAAAAGTGTTTAAAGTAGACTCGTTTTTTGAGGAACGAGTGGCGTTTAGGGTAGCAACTGGTTTTGGGTAATCTTTGAACTTCTTAAAACATGGTGATGTGAAAAGGGTGACTAACAGGACTACTCATCATAGATGTCCCTAAAAAAGGTAAACAATCAAGTGGAAGCGTGTGATCAACCAAAAGAATTGAGGTGATGGCTAGAACACAACCAAGGTTCAAAAGGTTGATAGAATGGCAATCACAAAGGTTATTTACCAAAGGTGGGTTCATTTTTAATGAGCTTGAAGTCTATGGGAACATATGCTTAGCGGCCAGTTTATTTTTTAACGAGCTTGAACCTTGTGGAAACATTGCTCATTGTTCCTTTTTATGTAAGCTAGGAACAACCAAACTAAAAATCTAAAAAAACTAGAAAGCTAAGGAACTACAGAGGTTAGGTAGGATGGTTTTGCCCACGGAACAGTTTAAACACATCCTTTGCTTCATCTGCAGTGTAGACAAAGGTGAATGGTGGATCAAACCAATCACCTAACCTAAGAAGTTGAAAAAACTAAAAAGCTAAAAAATCTAAAAAGCTAAAAAATGAATTTGGTTGTTTTTCGCTTGCATAAAAAGGTTTGCATGCCCACAAGCATCGAGAAAAGGAAAATCTCCAAGTAACCATATGGAAGTCACTATGGTTAAGTAGGATTGTTTTGTTAGTAGAGCCGATGAAACACTCCCTTGGCTTTATCCATCAAATAGGCAAAGGTGAATGGTGTGAGATAACACTTCCAATCACGTAACCTATAGAGAAACCCATCTTTTCAGTTGGGTTCATCTCAAAATAGATAAGGGTGCATGCCCCCTAAGATTCGTTACATTCACTGCACTACTCGCAGTAATTAGATTGATGGAATGAAGGTCGAAGAGACGCTTTTGACACAAAAGGACCATTAAGGGGTGACGTTTGACTTGAAGTTGTGTTTGAACTGGGAAATGCAAGCTGTTCAACAATGACAATTTTGACTTTATACAGGAAGCACACCACTCGAAAGAGTCTTGAAATGATAACTTCTATGCTGTAAACATATTCACATCCAAGGAGTAGATTGTAATCTAAGGGTCCTTGGACTACCATCACGTTTAAGTAAATGGTTTTCCTTCTCAAAGTTATGGGTAACATAGGAAAGATCCCTAATGGTGGACTGGTTCCTTTGTTAAAGCCTGACAAATTTTATGTAACAGGCATAAGCGATGGTGAGCCAGGCGCTTTCCAAGTAATTGAGGAAAGGATACTCACTGAAGCCTCTTCAACTATGATAGTGACAGACACAACCATTTTGTACACTTGTACTATGTTCCGGAATGGTACATTAGAAGGAAGGAAGGATCTCGCTAGTCGATTCCAATTGAAGGAAGTGACTAGACTGCTTGGAGGGGGTACCAAATAAACGGTTGAATTGACACCTTGAGTAGTATGAATTGGGGGGTTCTCTTCCTATTGTGGAGGAACAGGTGGATTTCTCCCAAGTTCATCGAACTCTAAAGTGACAAAAATAATTTGAACAGTATCATTCGCACTCTCTTTGGGAATGGTATCATCTAAATGTGGATCTTCTAAAGGTAAAATTGGGTTGTCTGCCATCTCAACCTATTAACTTTGGTCCGGTGGACTCGAAAGATTCACTTTCAATGATAGGTGTTTCGACTGACAGTTGCATTATGTCAGTCAGATTTTCAATCAATAAAGGACTTGAGGTGAGTTTATTTTATTGAGATGGAATTCGCTGCAGTGAAGCAGGACTGTTACGTAACACTCTTTTGGCCTCATCCAAGAAAGGACAACGAGGATGGTGATGGTCCCCTTCACATAATCCACATGGAATTTTGCCCTTTCCTTTCTGTCCATGAACTTCATTTTCACTAGTTGATGGTGTGCTATCAACATGATCACCAGAGGTTGATGACATTGGACGGTGCAAGCGGGGAGACCATTCTCTCAAGATCTGTAGAACACAAGGAAAATATCGATGAAAATGGTTTCCTTTGCAAATTACACAAGGATATTTGGGAGATTTAGTGTGTAGATTTTCACCAGATGATTCATGGTTTCCACCTTGCTTAATTGAATTCTTATTCTTCTTCTCCTTCCCTTTCTTCTTCTTCTTATTCACTTAGTTACTAACATCACTATTTTCACCAAGCGAAGAGGAAGAAGGGGAGGGAGAAACAAACGGAGGAGAAGTTAAAGGGTCAACTCTAATATTAAGTAGTCGACGATTCGATTGCTGAGGAATTACGGTATTTTGAATGACAGAGGTTGAGAATATCCATACTAGCACGCCAATTGTGATTCCTAGAGGGGAAATGTGGCCATATATGGAGCACCAATATCTCGGTAAGAGGAGAAAGGACTAAGATTCCCCTCAAAAGGGATTCTTTGATTGGTAGACTCCATTATCTCAACCTAAGATCAATGAAGAAACATGGATGTTATTTCAAATTAAATAAATTTTAATGATGCGTCGACACAACTTTGTTTTTTCAATTTTTAAGAGTCGAGAAAAAGCTAAAGATGACTCTAGTCCCCTTCAATTTTTAATGAGTCTGAAGTGACAAGTGCTTAGATGGACCTTTTCTTTTGAGGAGTCAAAAAGGAGCGAAAGTGACTACTCTAGAAATGTAGATAGAGGGATTACCAAACCACTTGCAAAACCACAATAAACACCTTCGTGATAAATTAAAGAGAAATTACCAAGGACTTATGTATGTCAGTCAATCTTCCCGAATGTTGTGTTTAGTGTATTACAATCAATAGGCTGGCAGACATGGCTCCCTATGCATAAAGGCTATAGGCCTATTGTGGTATTCCAATATATAGCCGACGGTATAGGGAGCACAAGTCCATGCTAGCACTTGTCGTATCAAAGAGGAGGAATCACCCAACCTTTGATGAAAACAATAGTTACTAGGTTTTTCGACACCATAACACATCTCTAGCCTAGACCTCTAGATGTGTTGCATTAGGTTCCAAAGATTTGTTAAGTTCATTGAAATTTATTTTAGAGTTGATCTTGCTTAGAAGTTTTCCTTTCAAGGTTCACCACATGATGTAGATGTAAAATTCCTAAATATGCAATCTAAATTGATAAGCAATCATTGTCTATTTTTAGCAATGAAAATCCTAACTACTGAGGAAAGAAGATTACGATTCTTTCAGACAGAGAGCAAAGAACACACATTAAATGCACATTTCCTAAATCATTTTTTGCACACAGTCTAAATGCAAATGGAAATGCATGTATTTTGTTTTCCCTTTAATGTGAAGAATGTCAAAAAGGAAAACTAAGTCTAGATCTGAAATATTTTCTTCAGAGTGACATTTTGATAATTTCTCCTTCAAAATTAAAGGAAGACTTAAACGACACTTTTCAATTTCAAATAGAAGATTCTTTCGACGCGTCAAATATCAATAAATCAAATCAAATACATGACAAAAAGTTAAATCGACTATCTAGAGAAGGAAGACTTTATGACACTCCTCTTTTTGACACAAAATGATAATTATGACACTTTTCTCGAAAATGACAGATCGATTCACGCAACTTTTCGATGAGGGACTGTAAATGATGGAAAAATACATAAAAAAAATTACTAATCCTAATCAATGGAGGCTGGTCTATGTAATGCAAAGAGGCTTTAGTAGTGAGATATTGTTCATAAGCAGCAAAACAATTAAACAGAGCTAAAAACAAGGACACAAAACCCAAATTTGAAGGAGAGAAATAAGATTACTCAATTATCACACCTATGTTTCACAGAAACAGGGATGCATCTCACCTGCTACACTTGGGAAGTGCGATGCATACTGGCTTTTAGTTATACATATTGCAATGGGCCAGGGAGCATAACTGAGATGGGTTTTGGCTCAAATTTACAGCTAGTTTCAGTGAGTTAAGATGAGCTATTATGGACACTCAAGAGTAAATTACATGGGAATGATCTTGGGAGGTTATTGAGCTACCAATAGGGAATCTAGAATTCTTGTAAGTTAGATGTTCAAATCATAAACTAAACCAGAGATTGAGTGAGGTAGCATTCATCTACTTAGCAATTGCAGAGCAAGGGCAATTCGAAGGCTATCTTGCTAACTTCTGGCTCCGCCTATAGTTTATAAAGCAAACAACAATAAAAAACAAACAAAATATTCATTCCCCAGTGGAGTCACCATTTTTCTCACAGGAAAACTAGTGTTTTTCGATCTGTTGGTCCCACTAGGATTGGCAACTATCCTGGAAACAAACAATCGAAGCAATTTATGATTTCCTATATGTATGATAGATATAAGAGAAGCAAGGGGACCAACCTGGATCTTCCGCTTAACTCCTTGCTTAATTTCTCTGACCCTTGATAGAGCTTGCAACTCCTCTTCTTCTTATCCCACTTACAGAATAGTTTAGAAACAAAGTAACAGAACACCATCAAATCATCTTGATCTGTTATATCATAAACAATGAAGAAACATAAATACATTGAACATATTATGGCATTTACAAATAACAATATTCACAAGTACATGATTGTATGGAGGAAAAATCAAAGAAATTTATTAAAATAGAAGGCAGAATTACAACCTAGCTGTCTGATCCAGCATCATCCTCCTAGCATCAAAGCCCTTTTCACCTCATGAAAAGCAAGATCGCCCAACAGTACAATGCTTCTTCTCAAAGACAAATGATTAGCACTTCCTTGTAAATTACAAAATTCCAACCTCCATATCTCTTAGATGAGGAATCCATTTATAGATGTCTACAAAGGTGTGAGCCATCTCTGGGTTTTTCATTAGTGTCATTCTACTTGTAGTTCTTGGTTCAACTAGGAGATTTCTTGGATCTCTTACTTATCCCTAGGTGAATTCAGAGAGGCAAGTGTCATAGAGGATGTTTTTAGAAGATTCCATGAGCATCCATTTAGCAAACTATCTTGGACATTTGTCCATCCTCACTCATCATGCCCTACAAAAGGCTTCATCAGTATGCATTGCACCTGGCTAGTGTAGTAGTCAGTATGCATCGCACCCTGATAGTGAGGCAGTTTGTATGGTCCTGCTTTTGCCAGTTCTCAGTGGTTTTTCAGGTGGAACTTATGGGGAATGATGTAATTAGTTGACTATGATCCTTTAGGGTATGAAACATCACTTTTAGGGGTTAAAGATTGCTTGGTTTATCGACATATAAGATTGGGGTTGCAGTGCCCAAATATATCTATAAAAAAGGGAAGAAAAGTTACTTACTTAAAAGGGTTTAGTTTCTATTATAACATGTCTACAATTTGGGTGTGCGAATATGCAATGTTTAAATAGAAAATAGGAGAAACATATATTTATATACATAATAGGGATAGAAGGGTACATGATGTCATTGAAGGAGGACTTATTTCCAAAAATCTTAAAATCTTGTAGTCCCTATTTGGTAAACTCCCTTCAGAATATTTGACAAAGAAACCCAATACGAGAGTCAAACAACAATTTCTCTGTATGAGAAGGAGTCTTGTTCAAGTACAAGTTAAAGGAAAACCAATATACACATAAATAGAAAATTGAGTAAATACATATTAATTGTCATATAGGAGATAAGATAATAGAAAATAAGTACCATAATGTTTTTCATAGGATAATGAAAAAGTAAACCATACATGTAATCAGTGAGGCAACTGTGTAGAAGTCCAAGATAAGGGAATATACTATTACTATAATTACCTAAAATCAAGATAAAGAAGTATACTATTACTATAATTACCTTTGATTCTAGTGCTGGCCAAGTATATATTTATGTGTGTGTCTCATATGTGAAACAATACAAATCTAAGCCGAAATCCTACCTATAGAATAATGAGAAGGAAATAGAATCAATACCGTTTATATTAATCATAGATTTAGAAGAAAATAGAAATAAACACCCTTTGGAAGAACCAAGGTCAATATTTATCAAAATATTCATGCATGCATTGGAAAATCAAACTATTAATGCTATGTAGGAAAGCCAAATAATAAAGTTAAAGAAACAACAGATTTTTACATGCTTGAATACCCAAAGTTCTTGGGAAGCAAAATCATTGTTATTTTGTGCCTTAACAAAATACATTAACAATATAGGTAGCTAAGGCAATATAGGAAAGGGAGGCTGGAGGATTAAATAAAAATTTACACGAGGACTAAATAAAAAATTACGGAGAGAGATACTAACCCAATGTCCCATACAATATGAATGTAAATGAGAAGTCAACTACACAGTGGGGCTAGAAAACCCTGAAATTTTATATTTCTAGACAATTAATGTACCTGAAACTCTGAGCACACTCCAATTGTATTACAAGCATACAAATCAATCCTATTGACTTCTAAAATGTCGAATACCAAAATAGTAACTTTGTTTCAACTTAAACATAGAAAATGGATTCCTTTATGTTCCATATAGAGCGCAGCCATATAATTAGTTTTATATCATATATCAGATACCAGCCACTAGTTTCAAACAAAGCAAAAAAAATTGCGCCCTATCTCTGTTGCATTAGTTGCAATCAACAAATAAAATCAACCATTTACCGATTGAATCAATCCGATGCAATCTATTTGCATTTTCCACAACGTAAATAATACCAAATATTTTTGTATCTCTGTTAAAACTCTCTTATACCATATATCTATGCCCAAAAAAGTTTTCGTGACATGGAATTTAATTGCAACCTGTAGAATTTCTGTAGATCTGCGTTTTTCATTTTACTGGTCCTAAACGCAATGTTCTAAAACTTCTGTGCTCAATTCACTTAGACTGTAATCAATAACATATTAGGAATACAACATAAACATGCAGAAGCGCTATGTATTCATAAACATGACATTGTTTCAAAACACCGGCGTGGTCCTCAGAATTTCACATAAACTCTGCAAGCGCTTTACTTCAATCAGATCTCCTGTTCATCGAAATCAACTACTGGTTTTTTTCGATCTGGCAAAGTAAATTGGCATTTTCTGTTCTCAATTACGCAGCTGCTGGGATTGCTGGGCGCAAACTAATGAATATCCAATATAACAAGCTAATTCTAAAGAGTAGTTCGAATCACAACTGGAAATTAACAATATCCGCAATTTTTGAGGCGAGATTTTAGGAATCACAATTTCCAAAATCTTGCGTTGTCCCAAAAATCCGCGTAGTCTGTTTTTGGTTATACTCTGTGGGAAGATGCCACTCACAAAATTTAACACATATCATTCATCATAACACATATATTATATTAGGTTTAAACTGAAACCACAGTTCGAACTAACGTATTAATCTGCATACCATTAACACAACCACGTCTATTCCACTTATAACACAGATGAACCATCACACATTGGGTGCAAACACTATTTTTTTTATTCATCAGCACTAATAAAACAAATATTTTCTTTGATGCCTTTTCCCCAAGAACGATCTCCGGTTTTCTTCAAAACAGTCTTCTTTATTGATCGGAGCTTTTCGCCCATACAAACAACCACACCACACTTACTCTACCTCCTCCAATCTCTTTGCTTATTACATTTTTTAATGTATTTCGTCCACTAATTTCTCTAACAAACAACTAACATAATCTCCTATTATTAAATAAAATCTCAAATAAAACAGTTGCATTTATTAGAATAATAACAAACTATATGAAGAATCGACCTCCTGAGTAAGATTGAAATTGAACAAACAGTAATAAAATTCACCCTGTCAAACCACAACTATGGACAATTTTCCACATTGTTGGTCAGTTAATCCAATGCTCCTGCATCAGACTCCCGGGGAAGAAAGATTTTTCCTTCAACTTTCAAGACTTACTCCATATCTCTGCAATTCAGCTACTGTCAACCAACTGGAATCTTCCATTGGTTGCTCTTTCCACTCAACCAAACACTGATAGTGAGTCTAACCTCTCATTTTCTTTGGCACACTCTTTTTCTTTTTTCTTGTTTTGGGGTTTCGTCTATTATGGCGTACGCTTGTGGTTCTTCTTTTGGCTTTTAGTATAGGTACCATTATGCAATACATGACTAAACCACATGTTTGGAATTCCTTTTTCCGCCTCCTCATATCTGCTCGCTGCTTGTCTTTGCTACTGCATTCCTGCCATCTACTTTTGACATCCCCCTGAAATATGCTTCTAGGAGTTAGCCAATTCACATCTACTTGGATTTTCTTCGGATTCAATTTCAACTTTTCTTTAGAGACTACATATTCATCCAAACCTTCATTCATCAATCTAATGGTGATTTTATATAAGGCTCGAGAATCTGTACTCATGTGCCTTTCAACTTCTTCCTTCAGACTGAGTACTGTTGGCACTGCACTTGGATTAAGGCTTCCACTGATTAGCCATTTATCCATCAACTCTTTTACTTGTGTTCCAGCTTCGACATTTTCCTGCATTACCCTGTAGGCTACTTTATTCGATAGACTGACTCCCGATATTAGATCATTATGTTCACTAATACTCCTGATGGGTAACAAATCATCCACAACAATATCAACACAATCATTCAAGAAATTCTGAATTTCTTCAGGTAAATCTTCCAAATTTGTAGAAGTTAAAATTACCTTGGGTTTTCCAACACTAGCAACATGAATCTCCTTACCCTTCTCATTTTCCTGCAACAGGATCTTCTCATTCATCAATGTAACATTGTTTCCAGGTGCTTCTTTATCAGCTTCAGCTTTCAGCGGTAGTAGTGTATGCTTATTCCCATCTTTCTCCAAAGTATAAGTATTTCTTCTGCCATCATGTATGGCATTTCAGTCAAATTTCCAAGGCCTCCTTAGCAATCTGTGGCAGACATTTATCGGCATTACATCACATAAAATGACATCATTATAAGTACCAATATGAATTTCAACTTGACATTGTTCAGTTACAAAAATTTGATGGCCTTTCTGGAGCCACGATACTTTATAAGGAGTGGGGTGTACTGTCCTTTCCAACTTCAGCTTATCCACCATCTCTGTAGAAAGAAGATTGTCAGTACTACCGCTATCAATTACCAATTTGCAACAGTTACCCTTGGACTTGCATACAGTTCTGAATAAAGTCCTTCTTTGAACTGGTCCTTTGGCTTCCTTAGCTTCTTCTAGTAATACCCTCTTCAGTAACATGGATTCTCCGACTTCTGGTGGTTCCTCTTTAACTTCAGGTTGAGGAATCTCCTCTTTGGTTTCAACAACATTCACATTACGTGGGTTTTCCAACATCTGATGATGGAAATCCCATTGCATATGTCCCTATTCACCACATATATAACACCGTACATCTCTTCCTCGCCCTCTGCCTCTGGGCACAAACCTTCCACGACCAAAATATCCTCTTTGTGGTGCTCTATTGCTTGCACTCCCTACCTCATTTTGAGAGTGTTGAACTTTGGATTCAAGTATCCTTCCTTCTTTTGCCAGATTCTTACCTTTGTTCCTCTGGTTTTGTTTGCACAACAAGTTTTCCTCTGCCTTCAAGGCTGCTTGATACGCATCCTCAATAGTTTTCAAACTTAACAAGCTAATCTCATCTTGGATATCATACCTTAGCCCATTAACATATCTGGCTACTTTCTCCAAATCATCTTCTACATGCCCTATTCTGATATTTAACCTGTACAATTCTTCTGTATACTCCTTAACAGACATTCCTTTCTGCTTCAAATTTTGCATCTGCTTAAAAAGATTCAAATGATAGTCTTTAGGCAAAAACTTGGCTTTCAGTTTACTTACCATTTTATCCCATTGCTTGATCTTAGATTTCCCTTTTCTCGTTCTTGATGTTTGTAACTCGTCCCACCAAATGGCTGCATGGCCCTTCAGTCTAGTGACTACAAACTTCACCCTCTTATTCTCTTCAATCTCTTCATAATTGAAGTACTGATCTATGGATCTGATCCAATCCATGAGCTCCTCTGCATTCAAACTCCCTTCATACATAGGAATTTCTATCTTGGGTTTGCTTCCAACTTTTACCACCATCTTGAGGACTTTGGCAGTTTCATTTTCTTTTCCTGCTTCCACCTCTTCATCAAATTCTTCTAAAGAACTTTCAGCCCCCTCATCAGGCGCTCTTCTCTGGGCTGTTTCCATTGTCTCCATTCGTTCACGCAGTCTTCGCACTTCTTCTATCAGGACTGCATTTGGTTTTGGTCTCCCTCGACCAATTCCTCTCCTTGGCGGCATCTTTGCTGCAACACCTGTAACTCTGGCTCTGATACCAAAAATAATGTACCTGAAACTCTGAGCGCACTCCAATTGTATTAGAAGCATACAAATCAATCCTATTGACTTCTAAAATGCCGAATACCAAAATAGTAACTCTGTTTCAACTTAAACATAGAAACTAGATTCCTTTCTGTTCCATACAGAGCGCAACCATATAATTAGTTTTATACCATATATCAGATACCAACCACTAGTTTCCAACAAAGCAACAAAAAATTGTGCCCTATCTGCGTTGCATTAGTTGCAATCAACAAATAACATCAACCATTTACCGATTGAATCAATCCGATGCAATCTATTTGCATTTCCCACAACGTAAATAATACCAAATATTTTTGTATCTGTGTTAAAACTCTCTTATACCATATATCTATGCCCAGAAAAGTTGTCGTGACATGGAATTTAATTGCAACCTGTAGAATTTCTATAGATCTTCGTTTTTCATTTTACTGGTCCTGAACGCGATGTTCTAAAACTTTTGTGCTCAATTCACTTAGACTGCAATCAATAACGTATTAGCAATACAACATAAACATGCAGAAGCGCTATGTATTCATAAACATGACATTGTTTCAAAACACCAGCGTGATCCTCAGAATTTGACATAAACTCTGCAAGCGCTTTTCTTCAATTAGATCTCCCGTTCATCGAAATTAACTACTGGTTTTTTTCGATCTAGCAAAGTAAATTGGCGTTTTCTGTGCTCCATTACATAACTGCTGGGATTGTTGGGTGCAAACTAATGAATATCCAATCTAACAAGCTAATTTTGAACAATAGTTTGAATCACAACTACCAATTAACAATATCCGGGATTTTTGAGGCGAGATTTTAGGAATCACAATTTCCAAAATCCGGCGTTGTCCCAAAAATCCACGCAGTCTGTTTTTGGTTATACTCTGTGGGAAGATGCCACTGACAAAATTTAACACATATCATTGATCATAACACAGATATTCTATCAAGTTTAAACTGAAACCAGAGTTCGAACTAATTCAGAGAATTGTCAACGTATTAATCTGCATACCATTAACAGAACCACGTCTATTCCATTTATAACACAGATCAACCATCATATATTGGGCGCAAACACTATGTTTTTTCATTCATCAGAACTAATAAAACAGAGAGTTGCTTTGATGCCTTTTCCCCTAGAACGATCTTCGGTTTTCTTCAAAACAATCTTCTTTATTAATCGGAGCTTTTCGCCCATACAAACAACCACACCACAGTTACTCTACCTCCTCCAATCTCTTTGCTTATTACATTTTTTAATGGATTTCCTCCACTAATTGCTCTAACAAAAAACTAACATAATCTCCTATTATTAAAGAAAATCTCAAATAAACATTTGCATTTATTACAATAATAACAAACTATATGAAGAATCGACCTCCTCAGTAAGACTGAAATTGAACAAACAGTAATAAAATTCACCCTGTCAAACCACAACATGTGGACAATTTTCCACATTGCTGGTGAGTTCCGATGCTCCTGCATCAACCATGAAAACCGAAAGCGTGAAGAAAACGCCAGTTTGAGCATCTCCATTCTAATCTGTAAGTAATCACTTAAGAAATTAAATATAAACCTACAGATAAGAAAAAGTTACAATGGTTAGAAAAACTTGTGTACTTGGGAATCACATAGTTAAAAGAATCCAAATCAACCAAGTACAAAGCTATAGTAAAATGTAGGAAAGATGATGTTAGAAATTTTGGGCATAAGAACTATCAGAAAAAAATATATATATATATTATATGAATGAGAAAAGAATGTCAAGATACCTATGTGTTAAACCATTTAGCGTGCTTAACCATCACATGCGCACCAAGAAGAACCAGAATAATGAGAAATGCCACAAAAAATCCTTAGAAAGACAAGAAAATCAGGGGTTCAATAAGAAGGCCATCCAAGCATATAATTACCAACTCAAATTTTGGAGGAAAGCCAATGAGAAAGGAAATATTAGAGACTTTTCTAGATCAATTGAATGTAAAACCCTACCTCCAAACGATTCACTGTGGGATCCTAACCTACGATTGGAGCAGGGTTTAAACATGACTAGACACCTGCAAAGGAAATTGAGAATGAAAAAACGTAAAAACCCTATCAAAACCTTTAGAAACAATCGAGAAGATATTTTTTCTTAAAGGGCACCCAATTTACCTGTGTAACCAAGAACATCGTTAGAAATTAGTCAAGACTGATATAGTCCATCGTTGGGATGAAGACACAATGTGTGGACAAAGGATATCATTTTGTCACTACCCTACAGCCTACTCTTGCAAACGGCATAGAAATTATGCACTGTGCAAACCAAAACAAGGATAGCAAAACCAATGCAGGAATAAGTAATTAATAAATGATACAATAAGGTAAACTTAGAAAAATCACCTTAATCAACCAAGCAACAAAACTCTTCTGATAAAGTAAACAAAAGGAAGAGATGCAGGGTTTAATGAAAAGAAGCGGAAACCCTAACCACCCTTTCCATTACTCCCACCATCAGGTCACGGGAAAGCACGTGAACTGTGTATTCCATGCAAATCACGTGGATATGCCTCGAAGACCTAGCGACGCCTCGAGCATGGAAAAATTCCAATACATGAATCTTAATCCTTACAAAAATTTGCACACAGCAATACATATGGTCAGCTAGCGAGGTAAAATCCTATAGGAGACCATGGTCACATGTTCATGGCACCTAAGACAACTTCATAAAACGAAATGGCACTCAACCTTGAAAACGAAATTTTCTTTTAGCAAGGAAAACCTAGACGGGAAAGGGTGATGAATAACCCCTTAATAGTAATACCAGTACATATATACATGTTAAATAGAATATGGAAACTAAACGTATAAATAGTTTTTCTTTAGAATATGGAAACTAAACGTATAAATGGTTTTTCTTTAGCAATGTGTAATCTTCGAAATGTATTTATTTAAAAAGTAAATAAATTATTATATATGTCAAAAATTAAATAATTAATCAAGTATTGATTATATTATTATAAATTTCATTTTTTTATATTAAATTATAAAAAAAAATTAAAAAATCACTACAAATATTATCAATGTTCTCATGTCATATGTAATTGTCATTTAGTCTTTTCAAGCTATTTAATTTATCGAAAGTTCAAGAGGGCCGGCAAAAGAAGGAAGTGGCGAGATCGAATCTTCATTACGGGTATACTATGTGCATCAATTCACATATCAGTGAAATGCTCGATAGTGGTTTGGCCAAACAGGACAGGTTCTCTATGTCAGATCTCATTTTTCTTGTTCCGGGTGGGATAGAAGAGCTTGGAAAATGCGAACCGCTTCATAGCACAATGAATCGTGAGTCATATTTCAATGGGATGGATTGCCCAGCTTTGTGTCTGGCCACATGGATCCATTGTTGGACATGATGACGTGTCGCTCTGCACTTAGTGGTTGCTCTTATTGTTTGTTCCGTCCTCTATGATAATGGATTTTCATATGTTAATTTATTATTTGATCATTCATCAAGCTTTTATCATGTTAATTTATTATTTGATCATTCATCAAGCTACAATGGTGGTGATTTATGTGTGAGAGTAGTGAATGTTTATTGTTTTAGGGTGGAGTCACATATTATGTGTAAATTTTATTGGATTTAGATTTGTGAAATGATTAAATGCCTAAAACCATAAGGAATAAGCTAATTATTTAATAGAGTAATGTGATTTGTTGTGTTTCACGAGCATTAGTCATAAGTAATTTTTAATAAAGTTAATTTGGTGTGATCTGTCATAAGAGTGTCAGTAATTTTATAAGGTCAAATTGTAGAATTGTCTTTTGAAGACATTTTGTACCTTGAACGTTATCCTAGAAAACTAGTGAATAGAGAGGAAGGCCATAGTAATTCTACAATGTCAAATTGTAGAATTGTCTGTTGAAGACATTTTGTACCTTGAATTTTGTCCTAAATAACTAGTGAATAGAGAGGAAGGCCATATATTCAGCATTTGTTGGAAATTCCATAGGATAATTTAGTATCGAAACTGATTTGTTGCACTCGGGAGGTTGAGAAACATCAATTATGCAAAACACATAAACTATGGTTTGAAGTGGTTATGTATTAAATGGATAAGTGGGAAGCTCTAAAGTGTGGTGAAGAAAACAACGGATCGTGGATTTTTAAAGTGCATACTTGTTGTAATATTTTTTTCAATGTTTTCCATTTAAACATTTAGGGAGGGTGTTGGAGGAAATGTTATCATGTCATTTGTACTTATCATTTAGTCTAGATGTTGTTGCTTCCTATGTATGAGTTGTTGTAAAAAAAAATTTCAATGTTTTCCATGTAGACATTAAGGGAGGGTGTTGGAAGTAATGCTTTCATGTCATGTGTAGTTGTCACTTAGTTTAGATATTGTGGTTTCTATGTATGAGTTGTAGAGGCTAACTAGATGGGTAGAAGTCAATGATTTATTTGCTATATATTTGTAACTATATATTTGTAACTATTATGATCAATAAAATGTGCAGGTTTGATTTATTTTGTGCGTATAGCTTTTTCTCTCCTTTCTCTCTATTTTTCCAAATAACAAATATTTAAAATAATATATTATTTTTATTATAATTGTTTCATTAAAAAAATTAAGTTGTATTATGATTCAACGAAAACATTTGTATACACATATATTATGTATCAATACTATTCAATAAAAAGTTAAATAATTTAAAAAAAAATTGTTTAATTCTATTTATTAATTAAAATAAAAAAATTCAACCAACCTTTTAATATTTATTAGAGATATAAATTATTAGTATTATTATTATTATACATCTATTTTAGGAACTAAAGATTTTCAAAAATTTTCAAATTAAATTATCCTAACTATATGGGAATATGAGGGAAATGTTACATTTAGTCTCCATGCAATATGTATAAAAAAATTAAAATTAATATATCTTTGATATTGACACTTTTTTGTTTTTTAATTAATTAATTAGCTACGAAAAATATCATTTCAATAAATATCATATGAACTTGGTTATAATCATACATTATCATATGAACTTGGTTATGGTCATATAATCTTAATCAACCATGATATTGAATAATAAAATTGTAACAAAATTTAT
>APFE031213494.1:75143-89636 GCA_000404065.3 Pinus taeda
GTCTTTTTGTTTGATGCTTTACTTTCATTCAAAGCTTTAATTCCATTTCAAGTTATTGTTCAAGTTTTCTCTTTTAAAATTCAAGAAGCATTTTAGAAATCACCACATACACACACATTCACTCACTTGTTTATAACTTCATCACATCACATTAGGAAGATAAGTCAGACATCAACTAAAAACGACAAAAAGAACTAGGAAAGGCTGCTTAAGTATATATTGTACACTTCACTTCATCAACTTACGAGCCCCGGGTTGACAATTTATGATAGCAATTTAGACAACACTAAATTGACCAAACAGCTACCAATAGGGAAACTAGAATTCTTGTAAGTCAGATGTTCAAATCATAAACTAAACCAGAGATTGACTGAAGTAGCATTCATCTACTTAGCAATTGCAGAGCAAGAGCAATTTGAAGGCTATCTTGCTAACTTCAGGTTCTGCCTATAGTTTATAAAGAAAACAACAATAACAAACAAACAAAATATTCATTCCCCAGTGGAGTCACCATTTCGTTCACTGGAAAACTAGTGTTTTTCGATCTGCTGGTCCCACTAGGATTGGCAACTATCCTAGAAGCAAACAATCGAAGCAATTTGTGATTTCCTTTATGTATGATAGATAGAAGAGAATCAAGGGGACCAACCTAGATCTTCCGCTTAACTCCTTGCTTGATTTCTCTCACCCTTGATAGAGCTTGCAACTCCTCTTCTTCTTATCCCGCTTAGAGAATAGTTTAGAAACAAAGTAACAGAACAACATCAAAGAATCTTGATCTATTATATCATAAACAATGCAAAAACATAAATACATTGAACATATTATGGAATTTACAAATAACAAGATTCACAAGTACATGATTGTATGGAGGAAAACTCAAAGAAATTTATTAAAATAGAAGGGATAATTACAACCCAGCTGTCTGATCCAACATCATCCTCCTAACATCAAAGCCCTTTTCACCTCATGAAAAGCAAGATCACCCAACAATACAATGCTTCTTCTCAAAGACAAACGATTAGCACTTCCTTGTAAATTACAAAATTCCAACCTCCATATCTCTTAGATGAGGAATCCATTTATAGATTTCTACAAAGGTGTGAGCCATCTCTGGGTTTCTGATTAGTGTCATTCCACTTGTATTCCTTGGTTCAACTTGGAGATTTCTTGGATCTCTTACTTATCCCTTGGTGATTCAGAGAGGCAAGTGTCATAGAGGAAGTTTTTAGAAGATTCCATGAGCATCCATTCAGCAAACTGTCTTGGACATTTGTCCATCCTCACTCAACATGCCCTACAGAAGGCTTCATCAATATGCATTTCACCTAGCTAGTGTAGTAGTCAGTATGCATCGCACCCTGATAGTGAGACAGTTTCTATGGTCCTGTTTTCGCCACTTCTGAGAGGTTTTTCAGGTGGAACTTCTAGGGAATGATGTAATCAGTTGACTAT
This sequence comes from Pinus taeda, assembly GCA_000404065.3. Taxonomy (NCBI): domain Eukaryota; kingdom Viridiplantae; phylum Streptophyta; class Pinopsida; order Pinales; family Pinaceae; genus Pinus; species Pinus taeda. Next base: position 76,599 of record APFE031213494.1, read on the forward strand.
GATCCTTTAGGGTATGAAACATCACTTTTAGGGGTTAAAGGGCCCTTGGTTTATCGACATATAAGATTGGGGTTGCAAGTGCCCAAATATGTCTATAACAAAGGGAAGAAAAGTTACTTACTTAAAAGGGTTTAGTTTCTATTATAACATGTCTACGATTTGGGTGTGAGAATATGCAATTTTTAAATAGAAAATAGGAGAAACATATATTTATATATATAATAGGGATAGAAGGGTACATGATGTCATTTAAGGAGGACTTCTTTCCAAAATTCTTAAAATCTTGTAGTCCCTATTTGGTAAACTCCCTTCAGAAGAGTTGATAAAGAAACCCAATAAAAGAGTCAAACAACAATTTCTCTATATGAGAAGGAGTCTTGTTCAAGTACAAGTTAAAGGAAAACCAATATACACATAAATAGAGAATTGAGTAAATACATATTAATTGTCATATAGGAGATAAGATAATAGAAAATAAGTACCATAATGTTTTTCATAGCATAATGAAAAAGTAAACCATACATGTAATCAGTGAGGCAGCTGTGTAGAAGTCCAAGATAAGGGAATATACTGTTACTATAATTACCTAAAATCAAGATAAAGAAGTATACTATTACTATAATTTTGGTTCTAGTGCTAGCCAAGTATATATTTATGTGTGTGTCTCATATGTGAAACAATACAAATCTAAGCCGAAATCCTGCCTATAGAATAATGAGAAGCAAATAGAATCAATACCGTTTATATTAATCATAGATTTAGAAGAAAATATAAATAAACACCCTTTGGAAGAACCGAGGTCAAGATTTATCAAAATATTCATGCATGCATTGGAAAAGCAAACTGGTAATGCTATGTAGGAAAGCCAAATAATAAAGTTAAAGAAACAACAGTTTTTTACATGCTTGAATACCCAAATTTCTTTGGAAGAAAAATCATTTTTATTTTGTGCCTTAACAAAATACATTAACAATATAGGTAGCTAAGGCAATATAGGAAAGGGAGGCTGGAGGATTAAATAAAAATTTACACGAGGACTAAATAAAAAATTACGGAGAGAGATATTAACCCAATTTCCCACGCAATATGAATGTAAATGAGAAGTCAACTACACAGTGGGGCTAGAAAACCCTGAAATTTTATATTTCCAGACCATGAAAATCGAAAGCATGAAGAAAACGCCAGTTTGAGCATCTCCATTCTAATCTGTAAGTAATCGCTTAAGAAATTAAATATAACCCTGCAGATAATAAAAAGTGACAAGGGTTAGAAAAACCTGTGTACTTGGGAAATCACATAGTTAAAATAATCCAAATCAACTAAGTATGAATCTATAGTAAAATGTAGGAAAGATGATGTTAGAAATTTTGGGCATAAGAACTATCAGAAAAAAAAATATTATATGAATGAGAAAAGAATGTCAAGATACCTATGTGTTAAACCCTTCAATGTGCTTAACCGTCACATGCCCACCAAGAAGAACCGGAATAATGAGAAATTCCACAAAAAATCCTTAGAAAGAGAAGAAAATCAGGGGTTCACTAAGAAGGCCATCCAAACATATAATTAACAACTCAAATTTTGGAGGAAAGCCAATGAGAAAGGAAATATTAGAGACTTTTGTAGATCAATTGAATGTAAAACCCTACCTCTGAACGATTTCCTATGGGATCCTAACCTATGATTGGAGCAGGTTTTAAACATGACTAGACACCTGCAAAGGAAATTGAGAATGAAGAAACATAAAAACCCTATCCAAACCTTTAGAAACAATCGAGAAGATATTTTTTCTCAAGGGGCACCAAATTTGCCTGTGTAACGAGGAACATGGTTAGAAATTAGTGAAGACTGGTATAGCCCATCGTTGGGATTAAGACACAGTGTGTGGTCAAAGGATATCATTTCGTCACTTCCCTATAGCCTACTCTTGCAAATGACATAGAAATTATGCATTGTGCAAACCAAAACAAGAATAGCAAAACCAATGGAGGAATAAGTAATTAATAAATAATACAATAAGCTAAACTTAGAAAAATTACCTTAAGCAACCAAGCAACAAAACTCTTCTGATAAAGTAAACAAAAGGAAGAGATGCAGGGTTCAATGAAAAGAAGCGGAAACCTTAACCACCCTTTCCATTACTCCCACCATTAGGTCACGGGAAAGCACGTGAACTGTGGATTCCATGCAGATCACGTGGATATGCCTCGAAGACCTAGCGACGCCTCGAGGATGGAAAAAATCCAATACATGAATCTTAATCCTTACAAAAATTTGCACACAGCAATACATATGGTCAGCTAGCGAGGTAAAATCCTATAGGAGACCATGGTCACAGGTTCATGCCACCTAAGACAACTTTATAAAACGAAATTGTACTCAACCTTGAAAACAAAATTTTCTTTTACCAAGGAAAACCTAGACGGGAAAGGGTTATGAAGAACCCCTTAATAGTAATACCAGTACATATATACATGGTAAATAGAATATGGAAACTAAATGTATAAATGGTTTTTCTTTATATGCAATGTGTAATCTTCGAAATGTATTTATTTGAAAAATAAATAAATTATATATATATATGTCAAAAAATTAAATAATAATCAAGTATGGATTCACATTATTATAAATTTTAATATTAATTATGAAAAGAGTTAATTTTTTTATATTAAATTATAAAAAAAATAAAAAAAATAAAAAAACTCACTACAAATATTATTAATGCTCTCATGTCATATGTAATTGTCATTTAGTCCTTTCACGCTATTTAATTTATCGAAAGTTCAAGAGGGTCGGCAGAAAAAGGAAGTGGCAAGATCAAATCTTCATTACGGGTATACTACGTGCATCAGTTGTCATATCAGTCAGATGCTCGATGGTGGTTTGGCCAAACAGGATAGGTTCTCTATGTCAGATCTCGTTTTTCTTGTTGCAGGTGGGATAGAAGAGCTTGGAAAATGCAAACCACTTCATAGCACAATGAATTTTGATTTGATTCCAATGGAATGGATTGCCCAGCTTTGTGTCTGGCCACATGGATGCATTGTTGGAGATGATGATGTGTCGTTGTGCATTTGGTGGCTGCTCTTTCTATTTGTTCCATCCTCTATGATAATGGAGTTTCATATGTTAATTTATTATTTGATCATTCATCAAGCTTTTATCATATGTTAATTTATTATTTGATCATTCGTCAAGCTACAATGGTGGTGATTTATGTGTGTGAGTAGTGATTGTTTATTGTTTTAGGGTGGAGCCACATATTATGTGTAAATTTTATTGGATTTAGATTTGTGAAATGATTAAATGGGTAAAACCATAAGGAATAAGAAAATTATCTAATAGAGTAATGTGATTTGTTGTGTTTCACAAGCATTAGTCATAAGTAATTTTTAATAAAGTTAATTTGATGTGATCTGTCATAAGAGTGTTAGTAATTTTATAAGGTCAAATTGTAGAATTGCCTTTTGAAGACATTTTGTACCTTGAATGTTATTCTAGAAAACTAGTGAATAGAGAGAAAGGCCATAGTAATTCTACAATGTCAAATTGTAGAATTGTCTATTGAAGACATTTCGTACCTTGAATTTTATCCTAAATAACTAGTGAATAGAGAGGAAGGCCATATATTCAACATTTGGTGGAAATTCCATACGATAATTCAGTATCGAAACTAAATTGTCGCACTCGGGAGGTTGAGAAGCATCAATTCTGCAAAACACATAAACTATGGTTTGAAGTGGTTATGTATTAAATGGATCAAGTGGGAAGCTCGAAAGTGTGCTAAAGAAAACAACAGATCATGGATTTTTAAAGTGCATACTTGTTGTAATATTTGTTTTCAATGTTTTCCATGTAAACATTAAGGGAGGGTGTTGGAGGTAACGTTATCATGTCATTTGTACTTATCATTTAGTCTAGATGTTGTTGCTTCCTATGTATGAGTTGTTGTAATATTTTTTTTTCAATGTTTTCCATGTGGACATTAAGGGAGGGTGTTGGAAGTAATGCTTTCATGTCATGTGTAGTTGTCACTTAGTTTAGATGTTGTGGTTTCTATATATGAGTTGTGGAGGCTAACGAGATGGGTAGAAATCAATGATTTATTCGCTATATATTTGTAACTATTATGATGTATAAAATGTGCAAGTTTGATTTATTTTGTGCGTATAGCTTTTTCTCTCCTTTCTCTCTATTTTTCCAAATAACAAATATTTAAAATAATATATATTATTTTATTTTTTTTAATTTGTTTCAATTATAAATAAATAAGTTGTATGATTGAAGAAAACATTTGTGTACACATACATTGTGTTCATTTCAATATACTACTTGAATTATAAAAAATTAAATAATTTAAAAAATTTATTTTAATTTTCCTATTTTATTAATTAAATTAAAAGGAATTCAACCATACATCTATTAATATTATGGACAGGTTTTATTATTATTATTATTATTATTATAATTATTATTATTATTATTATTAATGAATAAGATTTTCAAAAATTTAAATTAATTATTCATAACTATGAGGGGAATGTTACATTTAGTCTCCATGCAATATGTATAAAAAAATTAAAATTAATATGTCTTTGATATAGTTGACACATTTTTGCTTTTTAATTAATTAATTAACTACGGAAAATATCATTCAATAAATATCATATGAACTTGGTTATAATCATACATTATCATATAAACTTGGTTATGGTCATATAGTCTTAATCAACCATGATATTGAATAATAACATTGTAACAAAATTTAATTATAAATTTAAAATTTACACAAATAAAATCAAATTAATCTTATAAATTAAAAATTAATTTATATTGATATAATTACTTTATATAAACCTTTCTCATATCTACCAATAACTCTAATTATAAAATATATATCATAAAATAAAAATAAAAAATAAATTAAAAAAAAAACAGTAAATATGTTCATTCCAATCGGTTCATTCTAAACCATATAAAACTTCCCTTAAAAATCATATTGTATTAACAAAACCATAAAAAAAAACAATGTATAAAACTTTTGTTACACCATAGTAATTATTTTTATAAAACTTTTATTTTAAAGTATAATATTTATAAATTCATGTATTCAAAATAGACGCCGGATAAAACCAACGCACTTCAAATCTGCCCGCTGATATCCATTCTGCTTTGATGTAACAAGTGTCACTCTTGGAACTCGATAAAGCTATATCTCGAAACCTACTGCCCCTTCCGTTTCAGTTACACGGAGTCTTTTCCATACAAATACATTAAGTACAAAGTAGATTTTACGCACAAAATAAATCAATCAAAAAAGAATAGGAATATTGAACTTAGGAAAAACCCATAAATAACTGAGTTAATAACTCAAGTATATAGTTTTGGAAATAAAAAAATTTAAAATATTTTACATCTGCTGCCTTCCACTCTTCCGAAATTTCAAATTGCAAAAAGTATAACCCAATGTGTAATACAAGTCTAGTTTTATACAACTTCGGCATTAAAAATGAGTCGTCTTACCATTCCTTCTTAGTCCAATTGAGAAGATCTGATAAATAATGAGGACCCCTATTCTATTCTATTCCTCCTCCTGGTACAATTTATTCCACGGGCAATGTTAAGGCAAGCGTTACTATTTGCGATTTGTGAAAAGCAAATAGATTATCGAGTTTAGCAAGAATGGAAGCTATTTAAAACTGAAACTACTGAACATCGAAATAAATCTCTCTAGCTCCTATTATTATATATATTTATCAAAATGATTTGTACTCTAAGAAAAGTTTTTCAGATTTTTTATTTATATTTTATATTTTTATATTAGAACAATGGATTTAGCAGGAGATTGAAGATTAAATCTTTTAAGGTAAAAACAAAATTTTAATAAAATGTTTGCACTTTTATAGATTTGATAATCAAGAGAGAGCACTTGTAATTTTTCATGTGGTATTTTCCATTATATAAAATCGATAAAAATTTATTTGGGCATAAAATAGTTAGACTGCTTAAAATGTTGTAATGAGAAAAAGTCCACTTCAAAAAATTTCATTGTTTATGTTGCATTTTTTAATGTATAAAATGAATCAAAATTTACTTGAGTTAAAAGAGTTAGACAACTTAAAATGTTTTCCATCATAATTTTTTCTTCAATTGTTTTATATAATGAATATGTAGCTCTTTTTTAACTTTTAAACAAACCATATATTTGTTTATTTAATCATATGGGAATTGAAATATTTTATTTATGGTTAAGAGTGAGTGAAATAATTTTACTAGTTGTGTGTATCTATCTATATATAGAGAGAGAGAGAGGGGTTAACTCCAAGTTGAACACAGACACACTTAATATCTCTTTTATACCAAGTTGTAGAATGCACAAAAACATATTACAGTGGGTTGTAGAATGACAACTCAATAAATGTTTCTACAAAATAATAAATATTGAGAACAATACAGTTAATTATTAAATTATTACTTTTTTATGATTTTTATTATATAAAAATAACATAATATCAACTATCTAAAATTAAAATGATGTTGATTTATGAAAACTAATAATTTTGTACTAGCATGGCATTTAATAATTTCCACTAGAGATCCCTAGACTTTATCATTATATTATTATTTAAAAAAACATTTTCACCTTACCTCTAGATTTTATCATTATATTATTATTTAAAAAAACATTTTCACTTTACTTCATTCATATCTAGGTCAGATATAAGTACTTCCAACATTCATATTTAAGTAATGGTACCATAAAAATAGGATAGAAGATTTCCACACATCCGTACAGAAATTCTATGGAGAACAAGAAGTAGAGATTTTAACGGATCATTTTCATTATGCACTATTTATATGTAAGTTATTAGTAAATGAAAATTAAATTAAAACTATGAGGGGAAATTTTCACATAGATTATAACAGCATATAGTCTCAGCCGCCTTTCATAAAGACCCAAAGCATTAACGAAATGATTTAATAATAAGCATGTTGTTCACCGAGTAAAATTGTGGACTTTATTTATTATTTAGAAATTCCTTATAGCCCAACCGTGTATCCAAACCTCAAGAAATTGTGACTGCAGTAGGAATTACGTCGAACATAATAGTGACTTCACTTCAAGCTTCCACATAACCCAACTGTACATAGTATTAATAAGAAAGGAAACGAGGATTTATAGTTATGCTGACGGCGGAGGAGATCTACAACACACCACGTTCGGGCATTGATCGCAGCAATTGGGAGGAGATTGACATTCTGTATCTAGGCAAAACTCACAAGTGGGAAAATTCGGTCTCTTTATGTTGAGTTTGGAAAGATCCACGGTCTTCTCAAGCCTCATCTTATCATGTACCTTCGTAGGTTTGAGGATCGAGTGACTTTCACCTACATAATAAATATCATTATATCATTATATTCACGTTTCAAATAATTATGAGCTACCAACTAATACAGTAAATTGATCTACAAGAATTGCAAAACCAACCTGCTACATCATTCTCGACTTCTGCTGCTTGCGAGAGTACCACTGTAAAAGTTAAACATATTACAAAGAAAGTCATAAGGAGGGAGGAAGAAGCCATTTTGAATTGCATAACACAATATCTTTTTCCCTCTCTTTAGATCTTCTCTGTGGAATAGTGTGGAATGATGCTATGTATGTGGATTTTATATATTTTCTGAGTTGTTTCTAAGGCATGCTTATCCAGAGTGTTTCCGATTTCAAATTATAATTTCTCAATAATTTCATCAATCTAGACTCTTACTATACTAGAGTTATGCTCAGAATCTTAACCATTTAAACTCTTTCAATTTATTTTCTAGGAGGCCCTAAAGGAAACATTACTAAATCTGTTTTTTAACCAAAACCCCATCCCGTGGCAAAGTTGAAAGGATGTTTCCAATTTTATAATAGAATGTCTCAATAAAACTATACAGCTGCTTCCAGAGGGTTTTGCTAGTGTTAACAATATTCTTTTTCACGTTAACGAAATCTTAATCACTGCATTAAGAGGTAGCGGCAGTTGAAAGGTTACAGTTGTAATCAGTCATTCTAAAATTAAACTTTTTCAAATTATTATATCTGAATTTTTTAAAAACTTATGTATTGAAAGATTAAGAAAAAAAAGTTAATAGTGAATAATAGATATTGTTATATCTAAATATCCAATTTCTACAGATTTCATTTTGCAATTATGGCAAGAATTTACTGTAATTATTAGAGAAATGTTTTATATAGTTATTCAAATTCAATTTATATGATAAAATAACTATTAAATCAATAAGAAAATAATATTGTATTACAATTATTTTAATGGATCATAAATTTACTTTTAATCAGAAAATCTAAATCTCCTCAAACTTTTTTAATTATTGTTTAATTAAATATTTTGTAAAATGAGTCAGGAAAACCATATTTATGGATTACATTACATCCTAAAAAATAAATATTTCCATGCAATTTAATTTTGAAACTTTTATTATACTATTTTAAAATATCATTAAATTTAATATTAATATTAATATATTAATATTAATATTATAAATTTAATAACTTATTATTAATAAATATTAAATTGTTATATTTAATACATATTAATTAATATGATATATATTAACTCTAGATATAATAGATATATGGGATGGAAAAACAAAGAGGGATAGACGTGGAGAGATAGAGGGAGTGAGAGGAAGGATGAAAGAGGACTTGAGAGAAAGGAGGAGAGGGCAAGGGATAGAGAAATATGGAGAAAGAGTGTATGTTTTGGGGGGGATATAGAGAGAGAGATATATAAATGGAAGGTGAAGAGGGGGAAGCTGAGGGAGATATAGAGAGTGAGATATAGATAGATATGGAGGGAGAAAGCATGTGTGTTTGGGGGAGGGGAGTTAAGTTAGAGAGACAAACAAGGAGATGCAAGGAGATATAGGTATAGATGGAGGAGGAGAGAGGGAAAGAGAGATAAGGATAAAGGGAGGAAGATATTGACAGGGTTTGAGGGAAGAGAGAGAGAGAGAGATTACTTGAGAGAGAGGAGGAGAGAGTGAGTGGGAGAGAGGAGGAGAGAGAGGACAAATAGATGGATTTAGAAGTCGAGAGAGGGAGGGAAGAAAAAAAAATACAAAGAGAGAAGTGGCGCAAGGGGGAGAGAGAGGGGTAGTGAAAGGAAGAGATCTAGAGAAAGTGCATGTATTTGGAGGTGAGATAGAGAGACAAAGAAGGATAGATGGAGGGAGATATAGATATAGATGGAGGGGGGAGAGAGAATAATATTTTTTGCACTAAGTTCATTGAATTCAAGGTAGATGGTGATTTCTAATCCTACTTTATTTATTGCACTTGGTGCATTAATTTTAGTGTAGATATTGATTTATAATGATATTGATTTCCTACACTAGATTCATTGATTTAAGTGTAGATATTTCTTTTGAATCTTATTTGATTGCTTGCACTAGATGCATTTCTTTGAGTATAGATGTTTTCTAATTCTTTTTTATTGCTTGCAGTATATGCATTGATTTCGGTGTAGATGGTGATTTCTAATTCTATTTGATTCCTTGCACTAATGCATTGTTTTTAGTGTAAATTGTGATTTCTAATCATGTTTGATTACTTGCACTAGATGCATTAATTTCATTATAGATAGTGATTTCTAATCTGCATTGATTTTAGTGTAGATGTTTATTTCTAATGGTATTTGATTGCTTGCACTAAATGCATTGATTTTAGAGTAGATGCAGATTTTTAATCTTATTTGATTTCTTGCACTAGATGTATTGATTTTAGTGTAGATGTTGATTTCTAATCTTATTTGATTGCTTGCATTAAATTCATTGATTTTAGTGTAGATGTTTCTAATATTATTTGATTGTGTGGATTAGATGCATTGATCTCAGAGTGGATGATGATCTTTGATTTGATGTAAATCAATGAACCATGGTCCATTAACTTAACGTGATTGGATTAACAATATGCATTAATTTAAGTGTAAGAAGAAAAAAATGATTGACAATTTGCATTGGTTTTTGTGTTATAGTATTCAACCTATTAATCATGTAGAGCAAGAGAGACAAGGTACGATGTTTACTACAATAGTTTGAGTTAAATAATTGAAGTGTCCAAAATATCAACTATCATTTTCATATAATCCATATGAAGAGATAGAAAAACTAAAAAATAATTTAAAGATTATAAATATGACCACTCATTAAAAGAAATCAGGATTACATTATTTCTTGAATTTTGTAAAACAAACTATATATAAAAAAATCATCCAAATATTTTGAAGGAAATAAATTATTTCAAACATTAAAAATGAAACAAATCAACTATCCTTTTCATATAATGGATATGAAAAGATGGCCCCCGATCGGGGTAGATGAGCTGGAGACGTGCGAAAAAATGATGAAGGTAGAAAGGTGGCAAGGCAGGCCACCACCCAACATAATAATCCCATAGGACATCAGTATGGCCTGTAGGCAAGGCAGCTTCTTGAGGCATGGAGGTGACAGGGAAGTGGAGGAGAACGTAGGAAGAAACGATGGTGAACAAATGATGGGGCATCGAGTAGGTGGCGAAAGATTGATAAGGGTAGGGAGGAGCAGGACCGAAGTTAGTATGATGCTAAGGAAGGAGACGAAGAGTGCTCAAAGCAGTTTGGTGGTCTCTGTAAATCGTCATATTACAGGAGGGTTAGTTGTTGCAGAAGGAAAATGAAAGGAGAGGGACGTGGAACCCTTCCCTGCAACTATCAGTCAGGAGATAGAGGGCGCGAGAATGAGAAAGGCTGGGGTAAAAGCTAGCATGGCATGGAATAGGACAGGTCAGGACAAATGCATGCAAGTATCTTGGTTGGATACGGATCAGGGCTAGTTGGAGATGGAAAAACAGATGGTCTGGTAGGTGGAGAAGACCCCCGAAAACATTTACCAATTTCATTCCAGGAGAGGAGGGTCGGGTAAGGTCCAAAATTCTGGAAATGAACAGCAAAGGGAGGGAACAACTTTGGAACAGAAACCCAAGGAGCGAGAAAGCAAGAAACCCACAGTGAACGCATCCTTCAAGGTTGGGAAAGGGAGTTCGGTGGCAGCTAAGAACAATCCAACTCGCCCAGGTCATGCAAGAGGGCGAAGGGGGAGAGGAAGAACACGACAATCAGTGAGACAGGAAACAAGACCCCCCACTCCAGGATGTCAAAGACAAGGCAGGAAAACAATTAAAGATATGGTGCAGGAAGCTGAGAAAGCCTACAATGAAGGAACTGATGTTGAGATTCGTAGGTTGATCCAAGAATTATAAGTAGATGCAATGCAGGAAAACTCGAAACTGTAGATGAAGGACTAAGGTAACCCTATTCTAGACCCGGGTAACACCAAGGGTCGTTTGACCATATACAAGCAGCGTTTGCATGTATATTGGGTGTTGAAGTGACTACTTGCAAAGGCAATGGAGTAGGTTGCAGTGGAAATGGCAAAGATGCCTCAAGGCATACCCAATTTAAGGCGTGAAATAAAAAATCTCCAAATCACTATGCTCATGCAAGACAGTAAGTTGGAGGAAATTCAACAACAGCCGAAGAAGCTAGCTCCAGCAATAAGATACGAGGATACTCCACTTGAAATCATGGTATATTAATCCTTCTGGCTGTTCCTATGGTTTTCCTTGTTAGTTCTCTGAGAACAATGTCTCTTCCTTCTGTTTATAGTTTTAATGATGGTAGGAATCCAGTTTAGTAATTTGGTACCGAATTTTATCTGGCATGGATATGCAAACTTATTCTATTTTACTACTGGTTGGCTTATAAATACTTAAGGTGGCCAATAGATCAAGTTTCCCTTCTGGGCGGGTTGAAGCTACCGAATGATTGTACATACTTCAACTTGGTTTCTATATAAATGGAAAAATAAGGGTCCTGCTTTAGCTTACAAAAAAAATGAATATGAAAAGATGGAAAAAGTAAAAAATAATTTAAAGATGTTGTAAATGATGACTCATTAAGAAAAATCAAGATTATATTATTTCTTTTATTTTGCAAAACAAACTATATATAAAAAAATCATCATCAAAGTATTTTGAGGGAAATAAACTATTTAAAACATTAAAACTAAAACAAATGATTTCAAGAGTAATATCTATGCATTAAATTATTAATACTACTCTTCAAAATATAAGAATCATTAATTGTCAAAGGTTGTGATACCTAAAATTAAAAGAAATATATGTGCATATCAATCATCTTGCAAAGTATGGATAAGATTGTATCCTGTATTCATTACCAACTAATTACTAAGACACAATTACATACACTAAAATATAGCAGAACAACTGTAACATTCACAAACATTACCATCCAAATTTAAACACACAAACACACAAAGCACTCGAAGCCAAACAAACCATTCTAAGCAAACAACACAAACAAAATTAAAGAAGATGATGATATAGTCATGTCAAACAAAGAAAACATCATGTAAATTTCAAGGTATGAAGTTTATCTCAAACATATACATAATAATTATAATATAAAAATGTATTATTGTAATGATAGAACAATGTCAAACAAAGAAAAAATAATGTAAATTTCAAAGTATGAATTTTATTTCAAACATATACATAATAATTATAATCTAAAAATGTATCATTGTGGCCTTCAATGAACCATGCTAAATCCATCTAACTTTGGAACTTTCATATGTTAAGAAGAATGAAATCCCCAAAATACAAACTTTTCTCCAAATTCTATAATCCAAAAAAAAATGCATTGCATGGTACTCAGCCCATAATAAATCCAAAATTAGTAATAAATTTCGAAAACTGGTTTATTGCCACAATAACAATTCCTGGTTTATTGCCACAAATGTGTCTCGGCAGTAGAAAACCCTATAAACATGATAAGTTAAAAGTTTATGGAACTCGTTTGTATTTTTCCTTTTCACACTTATGGTAAAATGACAAATAAAATTATAAAGATCATATGCTAAACCAACAATTAAACTATAGTTATTTTATTTTATTTATTAAATATTAAATATTTA
>APFE031213494.1:90225-233074 GCA_000404065.3 Pinus taeda
AATATTATGATGATGATGATGGTAGTGGTGGTTAATGTCCACTCAGACCAAACTTTGTTCTATGGGACCTAAAGAAACAAATTATTTAGTTTGATTTAAGATTTTATTCCCATGCTCAAAAAGCTTGGAGAGAAGCCTCCCAAGCTAGCTGTAATTTTGACAACTTAAAAGGCTAGGAAGGTCAGTATTGCAACAAAGATTTTTAAAATGAGATTTAGTGTGGTTGTACATGGGGCACTCTAATAGGAAGTGATTTTCATCCTTGATGTTCGTATTCTCACATAGATGGCAGAACCTTCCATCCATGGTGTTTTAGGAATTTCCCAACGACCCTTTTCACTATGGAGCTCATGAGAGTTTGTTCTAATCTTGGGTATATTAATTTTCTTCTTTGAGCTAGTTAAAAGAGAGAGATACTTTTGATCTTCTAGGGTGGGGTAAATGACCTCCTTATAATATCTTAATTTTCTTTTCACTGCTAAATATTTCTCACACCACATTTTCTCTTTCAATCTAGAAGTAACAATATTTTTAATGTTATTAATGTTTTACAATGCAACATTCTCGTCCATCTCCCAATGGTATAACCATTCCCTAATGTCTCCCAATGGTATAACCATTCCCTAATGTCTTTATACCAACCTCATTTGAGCTTTGGGTGATTTTGGCTAGCATTTAAAGCTAACTTAAGAAGTTTATGGCCTCCTATATTATTGAGTTTGTACTTGTGCAATAAAAACCTAATCATAATTAAACTCTCAATTACTTCTATATATATTGAATTATAAATTTCACTATTTAAATTTTATTTTTGAAACTTACCATACAACACATGCTCCACTCTAATCAGTGAAAATAAAAAATAATAAATCAAAAAGTGAGTTATTTTACTGTGCTTATTATTTGCCATATACTTGCTTCTTACCTCCAAGATATGATAATTTTAAATATCCTCAAAAGCAATATAAATGAATAATATTCTGATGTGGTTTAAACTAGGTTATAGCGAATGATGCAAACTTAATTATTTACTTATACCTTTCCCCTTTGGTGGGAAAGCGCTTGGTCTCACATAAATGATAAACTAAAATTTAACAGTATTAAATTCAAAAACGAAAGTATAACGAATATATATTAATAATTCACAATTTATTTAGAGAGAGCATAGTATTTATTTTGGAGTGAAATTGCATTGAATTGGTATTATTTTTATTTTATTGTGCTATTGCAATTTTAATCAATGTTTCATTCAAATATTTAATATTTTATTTTTTTGTAAATTTTAGGAATAATTTTCTAATTTTATGCAAATTTTAATTCTAATTTTTTATTGGTTGAGTGAGTTATGATGGGACATACTTTTTTATTAGAGGACATTTTATTTTTCATATTTGTCTCTTTTTGACAAATCATTTAAAAAAAAAAACTAATTTTGTGTGGTTATTTCATTGGTGAGTGTTATGGCACTCACGCTAACGTTGTTATGCTACTACTTTGTCCAATGATGCTAAAATTCACGTGGTTGGACGTCCTTCGCATAAGCTCAGAGGGAATAGGAGTGAGGTGAGAAAATATGTAACTCATATCATTATATTTCATTTTGCACAGCTTCCTTGGGTGAAACATTTCTTGTGTGAAGCTTTTACTGTGCGGAGGACGAGGTATCTGTGGGAGAATGTGGGTGTAGAGGAAACTTTATATTGCTGGCAAAATATATTTTACACTATTTTTTTTAGTTTCCACTCCATTATTGAGTGCTCTAACACTCACATTGTTATGCTAATTCTCTATCCCATGATGCGAGAATTAATATGGTTATAGGTCCTTTAGATATCCGAGGCGGGATTGGAGGTGGGGCAGCTAAACAAATCCCCAATTAATATTATAATTTTTTATCGTGGGTAGCTTCCTTATGCAGATATTTTACTGTGTAGAGGATGGGGTATGTGCAAAAGAATTGTGGTATAGAGAGAATTTTATTTTGTAGGCATAAAATTAATTTGAAAGGTTGTGCAGGATAGTTGTTCCATAGAGCTTTGAACATGTGAGGAACGAAGGATATGTGCAGGTGAAAAACCTTTCATTATCTAGAATACAAAGAAAGCGGGAGGTGCAAGGAAAAATCAAGACAAAGGGTGAGCAAAAAGTGCAGACTGTGAAGGAGCACTGAACATTTTCAGTGTGCATAATGTAAAGGGGAAGTTGATGTTATGTGAAATATAGAGGAAAAAAATGATGATTTGAATTAAAAAAGTTTGTTGCACTCAATATATATTCACACTATTTCTTCTACACTTCCTCTATAACCTCTCTCTTTTCTCCACAAATCACAATCCTTCCAGACTACATACAATTAGAATATTTATCATTAATGTGTTAAAGGAATTAATTATGGACATTATATCTTAATATGTAAACTATATTATTAACTACCAAATTAAGAAATATATAAATAAATAACACTATAATACTACAACATTATGAATCTATAAGGATATGCGGGGGATGGGGTATGTGTGGGAATTTATGTGCAGAGACAAAATAAATTTTAAACTCTTTTCCATTTAATTTTCTGAAAAATTTAGTTGTGCAAGAGAGTAGTTACATAGAGCTATGAATCTATATGGAATGAAGGATATGCAGAGGATGGTGTATGTGCCGGAGAACATGGCCGGGGGGATGGGGGCTTGAGTGTTTCTTCAGTTAGTACTACAACATTGATAGCAAGACAAATATTTCTAGTTCATGTATATTTTATTATTTCATTTTAAGTTGTTTTCAATTTAAAACCTTGAAAGCAATTCTACATAGTTGTGAATGTGTGCATAATGAAAGATGTGTGGATGACGGGGTATGTGGAGGTGAGCTAGCGTGCACAAGGAACTTTCTTTGTAGGAACGAAATTTATTTTAGACTCTTTTCCAAATAATTTTTTTATAAGTTTAGCTATGCAGGGTATTATTTTATTCTATCTAGGAACGTGAAATTCAATGCATAGACACAAAATTAATGGAACTAGGTGCTAGAGTCAATATTTGCATATTGCCATCAGTGATCAAAAACCCTCTTTTATATAATATTAGGGCCCCATTCTGGAATTTTTGTCATTCCACCTAGGTCCTCATTTAAAAATTTACTGGCTAATGGTAGCCCTATGTCAAAATCCCTACTCTCTCAAAAAATCGATATTTGTTGGCCACCTTCATGTGTCTTACTGAGCATACATTGACTATAAATTCTCATTTCATCATGTTTTGTGTCAATCAAGTCCACATGGAGTCTCCTCGTTCAAGGTCCCATTAGGTCATTAGGTTTCAATCTTTCAAGGTCCAATAATACTTCATTTCACTCCATAAAAACAACAAAAAAGAATGAGAGTTAGAAAAATAATATATTTTTTCATTTAAAAGGGATTGGCAAACATGTGGCTATGTTTTCCAAAGTTAAAATTTTTAGTCCAAGTATTAGTTCCATTTCAGAGTGTGATTTTATTCCAAAAAACAAACATGTAATATTTTTTCTAATTTATGTAAATTTACATTCATTATATGTAATAAGTTACTATACCTAAGCTATCAACTCAAATAACTATGTGTCAAATTCAACCAAGCGAATTCGAATGTGAAGAGTGCCAAAACTCCATGCATCATCAACCTACCAAAAAGAAAATCATAGAGTAAAGGGAAATTCAAAACCAATTCATAAAGAAGAAATGAAATATTAGAAAGTAGGTTTTAAAGCTAAAAGATCAAATTCATTTGAGTATAAATTCATTCCTAGCATCTAACTCAACTCCATTTGCCTCTTATCATTTCTTGTGCAAACCCCAAGGGACCATTTTTCACAATTTTGGGCGAAAATCAACAACAAAGAGCAAGCATTGTGTGTTCTCTTTTGACATTGCACGTCCTCTTCAGGCGATGCACACTTACCTAACCCTGCTCACTTTCCACGGGCATTTTGTGTTCCCTTCAGGTGTTGTTTGCTTTCTAGAGGTGCTACACGCTTGCCACAGGTGTTGTGCGTTTGTCCAAGAGAGATAAAATCACCTCCTCAGCTCCACCAAATTTGCATTCGACCTCCTACAAGTAAGTAACCACTAAAGATTACATGTTTCTTCCTCCTAAAATCATTCTCATGGCGTTTTGAAAGCTTGTTGAAGATTTGGTATTATTTTCACACCTAAACCATAGTATCTCCCTAAAAACTATCCTTGCTCTCTCAATTCCTAAATTTTCACTCCCATACACTTTCATACACCCGCTACACCTTCATTTCCTTTCCCTAAACCCTTTTATCCCAATAAATCTTTAAAACCTTTGTACCTAAGCCCTATGTCCTAGGTGCAACATCTACCTAGGATTCCAAAACACCGACATTGCAAAAAATTTCCCCATCCCAAAAATATATCATATTAATACCCCATATCCTCCTCCATTACATACATCCCTCCACCCATCTCCTTCATATTTCCCTTCTCCATTCCCCATTCCAAAAAAAAAAAAAAATTACAATCCAACAACCTTATACCTCCCTAGGATTTGATATTAAGACACTATGGAAAAAGAGAGTTCAAGAAAGCTCACAAATGAGGCACTATACTCATATTTGAGCAAATAAATCGAAGGGAACTCTTGGAATGTCATATGACTGTGATATCCTTAAAATATCTAGGATGTTATGATTTTTGTGAGAAAATTCAGGTAGTTCAACACCATCATATGTTGACTAGACTCTTCATATCTAAACTCCAAGAAAACGAAGTCACTTTAGTAGGTGTCACTTTTACTTTATCTACTGCCATTATATTGGTTTCCACCATCCCAGATGTTGGCGAGAAATGGTTTAAACAAGGTGAGATGGAGAGTCATTATTATGAGCCTTTCATAAAACCAAGGTGTCGAAATGAAATGAAGGGCTATTTTGCTTTTTCTCACCTACCAGACATATATGCTCTCATGATGAAAATTATCATCAAATACTTTTCATGTGAAAGGATATTTTCTAGGCTTTATTCTTATCAAATTCGGCTTTTAATGAAATTCACTAGGGTAAAAATGCTCAATATACCCTACTATATGTTCTGGAGAATTGATAAGATGGCCTACATTGTCGAGACAGGGGAGTATGAATATCAAATGAAGAGTCTCTTTCATCATTCCGTCATTAAAATCATAGTCCTTTATCATCTCAAAGAGCTCAACATTGCCTGGAGTACCTTCTTAGCCAATCCCATATTCACTGATTCATCCACTCAAAATGTTCAAAGTATCCCTTCATTCTCTCATCCTTCCAACTCCATTCCTCCATCTCAGCGCATAGATCATCCATCCTCATCCAACCAGTCACCCTCGCCATCACCTCCATCATCACTATTTCATGATCGTATTCATTCATGTAATAGAGATGAAATCAGATACCAGGAGTAGATTGAACAGATTGAGGTTATCAAGCCTAAAGGGGCTGATTTGGGCACTTTGACACACATTTATCAGAGAGGCCATAGGTAGGTGATTTCCCCACAAATTGTGGGAGGGGCGTTTCCTTCTTCATTAGCAAATCAAGTACAAAATGGAAAGGAAAAGATGACAGAGATAAAGATTTAGCATGAGCAAGAGGACCTCCATGAAATAGGGAGTGATTTTGACTTGGTTTACTTAGCTGAACATGATGATAGTGAGAGCATGATCATTGTCATCAAAGAAAAAGATGCACTTATCTAGGAGCTCAAGATCAACTAGAGAGATCAAAATACATCATCTCATATTATGAGCAGGAGAATAAGAAACTTCAAGCCAAAAATGATGTCATGGACATTAAGCTCATCAAAGAAAAGAGGGAAGAAATGAAAGCCAAAGAATTGCTAGATGAGGCATATGATAGGTATGGTGAACCTAAAAAAGGGAATGAACTTAGAAAGTGAACTGGAACTAGAGGGATGAAAAGAGCTCTAGAACTTGAGAAGCAAAAGGAAGTTTAGCTTACTAATGAGCTCACATGGAATGAGAAATTTTCCATATTTATCAATGAGAACTAGGAGAATTGGCTTGATAAGGTCAATCAACATCCAGAGAAGCTCCTAGACAAAGCTAACGAGGTAAAACACTATGCCAACATAGAAATGAATGTTAGGGGCTGGAAAGACAAAAATTGAAGTCCTAAATCACCAAAAAGAGAAGGAGAAGTTTGGCATACTTGTAGAGGCTTCACTCGAATCGTAGCTACACCAAACATAATCTCCTAGACCAATTTTGAAGTCTCTCAGCACACTTTAGCAAATATGTGTTTTCTATCTTTTTTACACAATTTGAAATATCAGCTGCATGGTAAAACACGCAGTTCCCTAGGCGTTGTGCAATTTTTTGTGACACTTTTTGGAGAAATATAATCCATTAGTGGATGCATAAGGACTAATATATCTAGGAAAACCATTTCCTAGCACTAATTTGCAAAAATCATAGGTGAAAAGGGAAAAAAACTAACAAAAAATCATGCTTCTGCCCTCTTCTTTCGTTTGACACTGTGCACTTGACTAGTATTGGGAGAATTAAGTTTTGGAGGGTGAAATCAAGCCCATTTTTTAAATTATAGGCATATTTGGAAACCAGACAAAATAAGCTTTCTAATGAACTATCCCAGGCTCAATTTGGACACTAGGAAGGTACGCAAAGGTGGGTCTCAGTATGGCACTACACACTTGACACTCTGAGCGCGGACTTGATAGTTGTCCTAATTTTTCACTATTCTTGTCCAAATTTTATTTTCACCTATGGTAAATCAAAATTTTACCAATGTAATGGATATGATAAATCTAATTATGGTATTTTAGTATTACCTAAGGGTAAATACATTAGGCGAATAGTCTTCATCAAGTCAGATGAATTAGTTACAATGTAATTAGGGATGAGTCACTTTGACCACCCTACACTTTAGATAATAGTTTATATTTTAGTGGAATTGCTCCTCTTCTCATCAATTCAACCCCTATGGTTGGGAGGATTTTTTTTTATGTCTATATATTCCCTTTATTCACTTTTTTCACTGGTTGGGCTCCATTGGATGTTATACTAGTGTTTCAGACTTTGCAATGGAATATATTGGAAGAGCTGCAGCTGTTTTGGTGGGATTCTTGTGTCATGGTATTTTGATATTGCTGCTTCTTTAGTTACATGTGTGTAAATGTTTTGTATTTTTCATGATCCATTTCACTTCTAAATATGTTTGATTTTCAAGGGTGATAAGAAAAATTCATCTTTTATGCTATGTTTTGGGAAAATCATCATAATTTGTTTCATTTATTCAATTTAAAGGGAGTCCATTATCTCCATGCTCTCTTTAGAACATCAACAGTCTAAACCATTCCATCAATATACTACAAAGTGTTAAAGTACTTTCATACCTTCCCCCATCAGATGTCTGCAATTCTAATTTTCTTTTTGCCTGACCTCGTTCACTCTCTAAACTAATTCACTCATGTAGTGACTACCCTAATAAAATCAAATAAAAATCCTTAGCTACTATATATAGCCTAAAATTGCTAATCCATCCAAAAAGCTTGGTTGTGATCCTTTGGAGAGACACCTCTCCGGCTTGGTAGGGCTAAGTACAGAGTCAAAAGGTTGGTTTCTGGTGACCTCAGCTGGGCCCTTCCTCAATCTTGGAGATCCAAAGGAGTGATAACATAGTGGTGCCATTGTCGGGGAACAAAATATTCATTTTCCTAGGGTGTACAATAAGTTTTCATTGAAATTTGGTCCTTCAGATCATGGAAATAAGTTTCAAAAAGGCTGATTCCATAATTGCAATGTCAAGATTGTAGAGTTGGCTTTAAGGAGACAAATAACATGCAATTCCACATCTTGCTCCAGCTGATTCAGTCGAAGATATTCAGATCTTGTTAAAATGTAAAAGAAGTTTATAAATCATAAGTTCAAATCAAACATCATTCCATTAGTAATCTCTTGATCATTACCTATTAAAATTTTCTATTGAAAGAAATTCCTTGGTGGTGAAGGTTGAAGTTTTGTTTGTTCCGCTCAAGTTTGAAATATTTTACCTTACATAGCCTTTGACCCTGTTAAGATTCTAGCACCAAAAATATATACCAGGTAAAATACTAACCCGAAACCTCCTCCTCTTGTTGATGATCCTAAAAGATTTTTAAGAAAACCTAAAATCCATTTCCCCAAGACTGAAAGCACAAAGTTGGAAAGGGCCACTTCCTTGCCAGATCGGATACCGCGTATTGAGGATATTCCTTTTGATATTAAATTCAAGCTATCCCTATTTCGTTCGAAATCTAAGTCTTGTCTTATAGAGGTAGTGTTCAATCCCATAAATTTGATTCATACTTACCCACATCAAAATCTTTGTTTAATCAATCTTCTACTACAAGACAGTCTTCAAAACATTAGCATGAGCTTTGGTTTAATTTTGAGAAACTTCAAAGCCTTGTCAATCAATTACAAATTATTGTGGAAAAGGTCTATATCCAGTATCAACTTGAAAACTTATCTTCTGCCATACCTCTACAACACCTCTGAAAGCAATCATATTAACACCTCCATCTTCATCCTAGCCAACCCAACCCATTGTAATCTCCATACGCTCTCCCCTATTAGTCATGGCAAGATTTACTCCCTTACAATTACATGATCAGTTGGCAACTTTACCTCAAACCTACGGCTAGATACTTCCTATTTTTTATGGAATCACGAGAATCAGAGCACATAAACATATTGACAACATGGTTGATTTCATTCATTTATAGGAGTTTAATGAAGAAGATGCCAAAATGAGATTAATGGCTCAAAGGTTTTCTGGAGATGTGAAAGAGTGGTTCCGTGGTTTGGAAAATCGCTCCATTAATACCCCTCAAAGGCTAATGAGTTGCTCTTTGCCTAGTGGCGGGAAAGGAAGAATCCATTGCATATCTTCGTGGAATACAATAAATTGAATATTAATCCTAATGAGACAGTTAAGGATTTTACTATAAGGTTCAATCAAATCTACAATTCCATACCAGATAACATGAAACCTCCACCTGATTTGGCACTTCGACATTATCTAGATGCTTTTGATCTGGAGATGGATTATCAGCTAAGGGAAAGAGATCTTGCCACTTTGGAAGAAATGAAAAATAATGCAGTTAGTGTGGAAGTAAACTCAATGGTTAGAAATTCTTAATTGAAACATGAGAAACTAGAGAAGAAAGTAACAATCAAAGAAGAACACTCTTCTTCCACCAATATCAAACTAGATGCTTTGATCACAACCATGGATAGGATGGTTGACTAAATAATAAATTTGGATAAATAGCAAGAGCCACAACTTAGGAATCTGAATTTCAGAAACTAGCAACAACCTCGGTATAGGATAAAATAATGAGAGAACAAATCTCCTGAGGCATCAACATCTTAGTAGAAAATTCTGACACCCTTGCAAAAACATTACGCTCAAGGAGAATCACAGCATGAAATAGACCTAATTATCGAAGAAAACCACTTCTTTAGGGAAGATTACCATCCCATTTTCTTTACTAAAAATGACAAGTATGTTGAGAAGATGGAGGAACCTAAAGATGAAGACTACATATTGGCAGATGACTATGCATTGGAGACCCAATTAGATGATTATCTAAGACGGCCAGTAGTATGTCCTGTACTACTGGCCCTTTCAGCAACATTCCACGGAGCATGAACTGAGGTCTCACCTGATGTAGTATGGGGCATTAATGGAACCAAGTTTCCATACCCTTGAGATGTCTGAGGGTTTGATTCTGTCCAACTCCTCATCCCTGCGTGTAGGTTGCTTCATGCACTTTCCTTTCCTTTGTGCCCTAATATACTTGCCATCACGCAACCCTAACTAGGGGATGTGGGGCTCTCATGCTGCTAGAGTAGTGCTCTACACTATTTCCCTATGTCTCACTTGACATCTTACCTATCTTCCTTCACTAGTTAGTTATCTTCATGTAAATAGAAGCCTTGTATTATATTTAATTATACATCACACTCATATAAATTAGTGCAGAAAATAAACAATACACTTGCAATTTATACTCAATAATGCATTAAATAGGAAAATATACACAACACTAAGGTAAAATTCTCTTTATTAATTCTTCCAATGGTTACAGACTCGACCTGCCCTACGCACTCAGTTGCAGGGGTCCGTGCACTTAGATGCTAACTATTGGGCCTCTGCGCACTTAGATATTGATTCTTCTCCTACTTTATGACCCAAAGACACACTTTACACTTTGATTCATTCTCTTAGAATCATCATCCTTCTTTTCCTTCTCTATTTGATATCTTCTGCACTTAGAGCCCCATTCTATTTATACAATATCATGGTTTTCGGACCATGGGTAGGTCTATCAAGCCAACATTACATTACAAAACTGAGGGCAAACAACCATGTCACTCTATTATGACTTCACGCTCTGCGCCAACAATTCCCATACCTTTTACAAATATTTGGTCAAAACTTGGGCTTTAAGCCCCAAAACATGCCTTGAGGGGTATTCCATGCCCAACAGGCCCCTAACACAAACATTGTGACTCTCCCTCAAGTCCCTTGCATTTGTTTATATTCTTGCGCCTTTGTCTGGATCCTCTGTCGGCTAGTCAGATAGTCGAGCGACCTGTGTAGGACTTCAATTGGCTGCCATTCACTTTGCCTGGAAAAGTCTCTCCATTTAGTTTGACTAGTTGTACCGTGCCTCCGTCTATGACCTCCTCAACAACGTATTGTCCCAGAGAATGCATTCTGAACTTCCCTGGGAATTTATCAAACTTATTATCATACAGCAACACTAAATCATTTACCGTGAAGGTTCACAACTTAATATGGTGATTGTGCCAGGCCTTCTCGCACTCCTTTTACACCTGCTGATGGAAGCCAGCTAGGAACCGTTCCTCCTCAAGTTCTTCCAACGACATGAGACTCTCTTCGAGGGCTTTGCTATCTGTCATACCTATGAGCGCTACTATGCATAGTCTAGGTACAATATACTCCATTGGCATGAAAGCTTCCACACCATAAACCAACTTAAAAGGTGTATGTCTCGTTAGTTTCTTGAACGTTTTCCTATAAGCCCATAGTACTGTAGGTATGCATAGGTCCCAATTACTCCACTGCACATTGCATACTTTGGTCAGCGTAGTTTCTAGAATTTTGTTGAATGCTTCTACTATCCCATTATCTTACGGGTGATACGGTGTGCTTTTCTGATGATACACCCGAAACTCTTATGTTAGTGCACTGATGGTTTCGTTCAGGAAATGTGTACCATGATCACTCATCAAGATTTTTGAACATCCAAATTGAGTCAACACATTTTCAAATGAAATCTTCACAGCCATGGCGGCTATGTAGTCTTTGATCAACTACGCTTCTTCCCAACGAGCTAGGTGCACTGTCGCGATGATAATGTATCTCACACCCATATTTCCCTGATGTTTGATAGGTCCTACAAAGTTTATTTCCCACTTTTTGAAGGTCTACAACATCATTTGTGGATTCAAAGGCATCTCATCCCTCCACGATGGTTTACCTATCCTTTAACATATATCATAGACCTTATAGTGTGCTTTTGAATCTTGATGAAGGGTTGGGTACCACAACCTTGTGCGGAGAATATTTTGCATTGTCACTCTCCCTGCATAGTGTCCTCCTACAGTGCCCCCATGCGCTTCCATGAGGATTTCACTTCGTCCAAATGCAGGTACATAAGTTTGTAGTATCTCATCGTTTCCCATCTTCTATAAGTGCCCCACGATGATGAAAACATCAGCCGCACACACCACCAGTTCCTTCTTCTACTGGACTGAGTATTCCTTCAGCACAATCCCCGTTGTCTAAAATGGGATTATATCTTCAAAGTGTTTGTCCACTACACGCATCGTAAAGAGTTGTGCATTAGGTAATCCTTCCTCCAAATTAGTAGGTTCCACACCTGTCTCAATTCGCGATAAGTGATCCGGTCTTGTGTTCGTGCATCCAGGCTTCAAAACAACCTCAAAATCATATTATTGGAATAGTAAGAGCCACCTGCATGTGCACCCCCCTAAGATAGGCTTACTGACCAAGTATTTTAGCACAAAAGGGCATGTATACATCTTGAAATGTCCCCCTAGTAAATAGTGTTGGTATTTTTGGAGCACGTACACAATTTTCGATGAATGAAGAGATCCATAAACCTGGGTGCTTTTTGCATATTAGAATCATATGTTGCAATATATATATAATGGTTTTTAGAGAAAAACATATTAAGAATGATTTTGTCTATAAAAGACTCGTCTAGCTAAAAAAATAATATGCTAACATAAGTTTGGTTTTAATTAGATTTATTTTTTACTTTAGCAATTATTTAAGAATATTGTTAAATAATTTTTAATAATTATTCAAAATATTACTGAACCAATTTATTTATGGTTTCCAATACAATTTTTAGTAAAAGAATATATCAATATAATAAACAATATATCAATATAAAATAGATGCATATTTTAAAAATTCTTGAACGTTATTTAAGACGAAATAATTAAATAAATATGTTTTTCACTTTTTATTTTAAACGGTAGAAGGTTGTTCCTCTAACTTATATTAGACATGTTGAAATTTAATGTATTAAAATGTTATATAATTAAATATACCTCTATCTATTTCATCACCTTCCACTATTACTTTGAATATTATCCATATTTTTCTATATATAATAGAAGCAACTAAATAGTGGCTCGAGAATACCAATAATTAGCTATTAGCTATTTTTTTAATGAATAATTTTGAATATTTTCTATATATAATAGAAACAATTAAATAGTACTTCGTGAATATTGATATCTAGCTACTAACTATTTTTTAAATGAGTAACTTTACTTGATAATCTAATAAAACAAAAAAAGTTTGTACTTCACAATTTTTTTTCGCAATCACAATTTTTTTATGTATTTCACATTTTTCATGTAGTAGAGTCCATCAAAAGTACACAACATATGTACTAAATTTTTGCATCCAACGAGTGCTCCCAATTGAAATTTGAGTAAAACTGTAAGGTAATAAGTTGAAATACAAGTTGAAAAAGTAGTTTTTTATTTCTCTTATTTATTTACCTTCTTACTCCAGAAATGGTGAATCATCCCCATGGTTGACATGATCATAATGAATCCTCTTGGTTCTTATAATTTCTATTATTTTTGTAAATTTTTGTTTCGAGATCCATTTTAAACCTCTAAATTTCTTCAATGCTTTTAAAGGATGATCTGACTCTGATGTAGAATCAAATGAAACAACAAGAAGGTCAACATCACAATGAAATAAGTTTTGATGTGGGAAATTAGATATTTTTATGACCACAACCATACAAACGTATTTCCCTCAAACAAGCTATTAAGGATAATAAATTATCACCCAACTACTATGGACCTTATAAGCTATTGTAAAATATTTGTCTTATGGCATACACATTTGAGTTATCGACGTCTTTGGGAGTACACCCATTTTTCTAAGTTTCATGCTTAAAGAAGGTTATAGGTGACAAGTTTCTAGTTCAAACTATATTTCCAAAACTTGACAAAGAAGGAAAGGTCATATTAGAGCATAAAGAAATCACATAATCGTGAATTCGATAGCTACAAAATAGATCAATTCCAAACTATTTCATTAAGTTGAAGAACTTACCTGCTCGAGACTCCACAATGTTTTATTAAGAAGCATCCAGAAATACTCAAGCATTGAGGACATCATTTTCTTAAAGGAGAGGGGTGCCTTAGATCCCTATAGTACTAGTGTATCCTCCATATTGTTATTTTTGTGCCCCGTAGAAGCCCACTATTATTATTTTTTTCCCTTACATTATTATTATTATGTAAGTCCTAATTATATTTTGACCCTTTAGACCCTCATATATACCAAGGAGGTTTCTTTTATTTGAATAATCCAAGAGTTGTTCATTTATGTTATGTAAAGGAGTTTCCCCCTCAAAGAGCCTTATTTTCAAGTCATTGATCTATATTTTCTTCTTTTTTAAGATTTCATTACATAACACCTCCTTAACCAGGCTTGATTCTTACAAGAAACATGAGGGAAGATGATAGTATGTAGTAACATTTAGCTATAAATATAGTTCCATAACTTTCATGAGTAGACCTTGGATTTCATGAGGAATAAGACCTATGGTGGAATTACTGAATTAGGAAAAGATCTTAAATGGAAGGTCTTTTCATGTGGAAAGTCAGTAAAAAACCTATTATAGTTGTAGAATTGTTAAGAATCTAGATAAAAACCATTGAAATGGAGCATTTAATAAGAACCAATGGCATTTAAAATAATTTGAAAGTCATAATTCCTCTTTTGTGTAGTAAGATTCTTCTATCATCTTACAATTTTAGGAATCTCAAGAGAAATATTTTTGACATCCTTCATAAGGAATCATAAATATTAATTCTTTGATAGCATAAGGTTATGGATTCCTAAAGTATGTGATTATGTGATGGGAAATTCCTAGTAATGCTACCTATGAATGATATAAGAATTATGGAACAAAGTGTGGCTAGTGAGATTCTAAATAAAAATAAACATGAGAATACAAGCAATTGTAGGTTTCATAGAAATTGCTAGTTAAAATCCATAAGAATATTGGAAAGTTGCTATAGAATATCATAATATTTCATGACCTAAATAAAAATTAGTCTAAAAAATAATAAGAAGGTAAATTATTTAAGAATTTAAAATTAATATTGATAGGATGATGACATATTGACTACTCGAGGGAACTAGATAAGCATGAAATCATTCAGGAATGGTGTTGTAAATACTTAGAAAAATATCAGGTTTACACCAAATTTATTTAGGGTAAATTAATCAAAACCAATTTTGATCTTAGGAGCATGTAACTCTGCTAAGAAGGAAGTGCAATGGACCCTAAGAAAAAGTTCCAAACAAACATTGATTCACATATACCTGAAATATGTGATGGGATTCATACCTTATGTGCTTATAGATTCATATTGTAGATTTGTGGAAGGTTTCACTAATTGACCTATTTTGTAACTCCTTCACAACATAAAAGAGTTATGTTTTTCTAGAATCAAATATGATAAGAATTTTTTATTAGCCGAGATGGTTGCTAATTATACTTCATATACCTAAAGATTGACATGAGCTACTATAGTAGGATAAATAAGAGAAATGTTGACTAGGTTTCCTGGAGCAACCCTACATAATTGTAAACTTTTATGGTTGGATGACACAACCATAATTATGGAGGGATAATTTCTTAAGTTGGATTTTTCTAGTTTGATGTATTCTCTTTAAAAGTTCTTTAAATTATGTCATAGGTTGTTGAATGACAATATAGGCATGATAAAAATAGTGCAGAGATACATGTTCAATAACATAGAATATTTCAAATAATGAGATACTAGGTACATACAATAATGGATGTGCATGCATATAGACTCTGAGGTGTTTGGTATCCTAACATGACTCAAGTAATTGACAATGGATAATGGTAAATATGTGACCAAGTAGAGATTGACAACTAGTTGTGGAACTAATGAAATTGTTATAGTCTTAAAGAATCAAGGCTATAAAAAGGATGTTGTTGATGTGAGCGCAAGTGACACCTATAGCTAATGACATGCGTGTTGTGCCAACATGATAAGTGCACTAGGTAGTAGTGTGTTATCATTCAGTGGTTATTCATATAAGAGTTTGAACAATAATGGTTACAAATCTTTGATTATAAACACATTTTAAGCACTATTGGATGGTTGACTAAATGCATGATATCAGTATGTCCTTACGAGATTATAGGAAGGAATGATTATGTCTAGTATAATTGTAATAACATGATGTGTATTGAGACAATTGATATGCACATGAATGTAATGGTGAAGGACACCATTGTTGTTGCAGGGAGAAAAGAACATATAACCTCTAGACACCTTAACCAATAATTTTCTATGTAAAAACATGATGGAAGTCTAGGAAGTGAGTTTGTGGGGAACTCATGAATGAGGTGTTGGGGGGGGGGGGGGGTGTTAGGCAATGTCTGGCTTCTCTTTGTTGTTGAAATTTTGTTTTTCTTTTTTCATTTATCTTGAGCATCGCCATGTTTCTTATTGTTTTTTGTTTTGTATTATTATGGTGGTTTATTTTATTCTATCCTTTTGTGATTTGGTCTTTATGGTTCGTTGGAAGTGTGAAAGGAAGAAAGGAAAACTATTTATGGAAGAAGAGCTAAATAAGAAACCCAACCCAAGATGTAAGACTTTAATCAAACCTTATTCATTAAATAAATGGTGGAAACAAAACAAAAGAATATGATAGAAGCATTAAAATGGACATGAGTGAGTCTACTTAAAAAAAAAGATAGTGATAAAATACCCATGAAAAGGGCATACAAAGGAAATTATCTTATGTTCAATAATTCATGTTGATGTATATTTGATATTCTGAAATCATGATAAAAGCAAAATGATACTCTTTGATGTAACACATCATTAGTTCTGAGCCATTGATCTAGGTGGCTCCAGGGACACACAGGACAAAGAGGGCTTATGGAAGCTCAAAAATCAAGGTGATCAAAATCCTTTCAAGCCAAGACCAAAGCATAGATCTTGTTGTCCTGATCGCAACGGTGTGAATAGTTCATTAATCTGAGCTCGTACGAGGGAGAACGAGCTAGTCACTGTTTTGGTCAAAGTTGGACTGTGGGCAAGCTTTAAGTGTCCTACAATTTGACCAACCCCAGGGCATGAAACCTAGCTCCTGAAAATGGGAAACATTGTTAACGCTCTAATTTGTCTGATAATCCTTATGTTAGACAAAAATTAAAAAATGTCCCTATGATGATATATATATATATATATATGAGGTGGCGGGCCACCACTCCTGCCAGCCCCAAAATATATTACATTTAGAAATCAAAATTTTTTAGCCAAGAGGTCGTGACCCCTATTGGGCTGCCAACCTTACCATAAAAAATTAATATCAAAAATTAGGTTGACGGGACATAACCCCCACTAGCCTCCCTCAACCACCACACCATACATTAAATGCAATGGTACATAGGGTCGGTTGACCACCTCTGGTGGACCCGACCCACACCCAACCCACTTAACAAATTCCATCACATCAAAACAAGGCTGGTGGAAGTTCAACCCACGGTCGGCGAGAGAGTCAGCCCCACCCATGTAGCGACCCCATAGTACACCAAAACAAATGTGCCAAAAGACAAATTTTGCGAACAAAGATTTAATCCACCCCATTTTATACAAGGCATTACAGAGGTTATGGGGCAGGCCAACGAATGCGAACCTGACCCCCCAAAACAAAATGTTGCAGTTCCTTAAAAGAAAAAAAGTATTAACATGGAGGAGATGGGGTTTGACCACCCAACCTCCTCCACCAAATTCGACATTCATACCAATCCACCCAAATGGGGGTTTTTGTAAATTCTGCCCACCAAAATTTATATAAACATTCTCTTCATTAGTGCACCCAAGCATGGAGGAGCTAGGGAGTGTGCATGGAAACCGAGGCATTTTTTTAAATTAATTTTTAACGCAAGGTGGAACCATGAACCTGAGAAGAACATGGGCAAAACCATGATTAGGAAAAATTCTCAGGAGGGTGAAATTTTTGCAGTGTTCAAAGTGGACAAATTTTATGTCCATTCTACACCTCTTAGCAAGACAAACCTTCTGGCACATTTAGTTTCCTGATCTAAGAAGAATATTTTCAGAGGACCTGGAGTAGCAAATATTTGAGGAATCTAGGGGGAATCTAAAAGATTCCTTAAGCCCCAAATTCTCACTTTCTCAGAATTCAAAAATTTGACAGTCAATTTTGCACTATTCGACAACACAAATTTGATGGTGTATTTAGATTTCCCATTCGATCATTTCATTGTTTAGCCACTTTTCAAAGTGGACTATAGGTGTCAATAATGAACATGCAAGCAGAACTTCCATGAGATTTGATGCTGTGAGATTGATGCTATGACCAACTTCAACAGTTTGACATCCATTTCATCAGATTGCCTCGAGATGTGAGGTATATGAAGTGTGTTCATGTACTTATTTTTGCTACGAGATGCATTTTGTTGCATAGATCCTTATTTGTTGTTTCATGTGGGATCTTCTTTTCTTCCTTTCTTCATGATTCCAACTTGATGTGATGATTCCTCATTTGTGAGATGTACTTGTTGTCGTGATTCATTAGACACTAGATATGCCTTCCCTCAGTCCCCCAAGACTCCTATTTCCTTGCACATTTTTTCTTGGGGTCTAATGATGCCACCTACATGATTAGCCTCACCACACACTCACTAAACTGAAGAATTAACTGTTCAATATCCAAGGAATGAATTCCTTCTACATGCAAGAGATATTCACAATGCAATATTCATGCAACTGATAGTACACAGTCCCTCCATCTGATCTCAACTGGGTCTCTGACTGAACTAGCATCCATGAGTTATTTATGAGAGAATATTCAGTTATCGAAGTATAGCAGTTACATGCATGCATGCATTAACTAACTGAACACACAATTATTTCAACAAACTATTTGAACTAATCTAACTGGACTTGACTCGGTTAACTAAGCCAACTAATTACAACTCGATATTACAGCTCATCCTTATCTCTTTAAATCATGGATAAATTCCTCAATCAATGGAGAAACTATTGCATGTCTTCACATAGAATTCATGTTTGATTTTCTATAAGTAATTAACTCAATATGAATGAATTAATTATTTTAAAAACAGGTGCTAAGATCAAATTCAAATTTTTTCTTCTCTATTTTAGTTCAAGGACTAACTAAAATAGGAAGCTATCGCAAAATGCTATTTATAATAGTCCTAAAATTAGCACTCCTATATTTAGCATTTATTGTTTCTATCTTCAACACTCCCTCTCAACAAGAAAGGTATTATTAATAACCCCAATCCTATCTCTATGGAACTCGAACGTGAACTTTGACAATGCCTTTGTCAAAATATTTGCATCTTGTTCCTCGATCGAAACATTCAACAACAACATGATTGTCTTGACCACACAGTCTCGAAGATGGTTATACCGAATATCAATGTGCTTGGACCTCTCATGAAAAAATGGATTCTCGGAGAGTTTGGTAGAACTATAATTCTTGCAGTAGATCACAATTTGTTCCATCCTCTGACCAAACAATCCTACTAGAATCTTCTACATCCAAATGGCCTCACATTAAGCTTGAATAGTAGCCATGTATTCAGCGTTTGCTGAGCTAACTGAAATTGACCTCTGTTTCTTGCTATACTAGGAAACTGCAGCTGAACCAAGGTTAAATATTCCTCCTGTTAACACTCAGGTTGTTCCCTGCTTCCTAAAGGGATTACGGCCGAGGTAACCACTGACCAATCTTGTAGTTACAGGTCCTAGCCTACCTGCAACCAGAGTGGGCTCTCTCTTTATATTTTAGCGTTGTTTGATGAATGTTTTAGGCTAGTTATGATGCACTGTTTGTTTTTAATTTGGTGGGTTGATGAATTCATATAGAACTAAGGCATAGATTTACAGGATAGTTTGTTCCATTGGGCAATGGAGTTGAGGTATTTGTGCTTCTGAAAGTGGATGTGTGAACGCAGAGTGTTGTTGCAGAGCAAGTTAGGCACGTGTGAAACAATTTATCAGATTTGTTGGTGAAATTGGGGAATTAGTAAGTGAAAGGCAGATAAGAATCTTTCACTATGATAATGAAGAAACATGAGAGTATTGCTTACGAGCAGTTAAGAATTCTTAAACAGTATTCACCATGTTAGGATAAGTTTAGACATGAGCAATTAAGAATTCATATCCATGGCTAATCAAGCAGAGAACATATTTAGAAATAGAGATTGAGCATAGGGTGTTTGAAACAAATCCTAGGCTATTCCTTTTCTCTACTTACTAAGATAATGAAAACATAGGAGTTATGGAATAAACGAGAAACACATACACAGTCAAGAGAAACTTATTGATTCAGCAAATGACACCGGAATTCTGCAACAAAACAGAGCCTTACATATCCATCTTCAGACAACGTTGGAACCAGAAATCTCCATCAACAATTTTATTATCAAAAAGTCTTGAGTATACAAAAGAGCTCTTCAGGAAGAATTATATTACAACCGACCCTCAATGCGTTATCTGAGGGGATATATATACAAAAATAGGGTATAAAATATCTCAGTAGAAAGTTATGGTGCAATAAATTGCACCACCAACTCTCTTACCAAAAGTAAATGACAACATAAATATAGCTTTTAATGCTGAGGTAGCCGACATTATTCTGTCAGACAGATTTGACTTTATGGCTCTGGAAAGTAGGCCGTAGAAGTGCTTTTAATTCTGTGTTAATTTTAGCCTGCTATTTGGGTGGATTGTTGAGTCATATGTATGCTGCTTGCTGTACCTGTATGCTGATCTGCCTGCTGACCTGTCTGCTGACTTGTATGCTGACCTGTATGCTGACCTTTATGCTGATCTATATGCTGATATTTCTCCAAAAAAGGCAAAAAACAAAGTGGAATTATCTAGGCAAAATCTCCAACATTGCTTGCCACCAATCTGCCTCTGTATGTCTGTCAAAGTTAGGAAGGAATTCGAACAGATGATTTATTTCATGTTCAATAAAGAAAAAATTCTCCAGCTTGTCATATAGGGATTGCCCATAGGGAGGCCCTGCTTCTTCTGTGGAGCTGTTGGATGTTGTGATCTGGTTTTCAACATAATTGTTGATCCTTGTCATATACTGATTATATGACAACAGCTGTCATGTGCCAGTCACTAGGCTTGGGAGTCCTTTGTCCTGTAGAATAGCCATTTTAGCTCTAAATTCATCTATCTCAACCTTCATCTCCTGACATTTCCTCTCCAGTGTCTGAGTAAAATTCGTTAATGCCAGTACCTTCTTGGTTGTGAGGATTGTGTCTGTTCTACTGCTTATTTGTAGAGCAACCAATTCCTCTCTAGTGCGGTTATTGAGAAAATGAATCATTTTGGTGGCCTGCTCAAGCATTATTCCTAGGGCTGTCCTGGCTCTCTGAATCTCTACATGAGCTATTTCTATTAGCTCCACTTGTTCAAAAATTGCCTGAATGGACCTCCATTGGTCCTGTATAGATTGATCAATTTTGGCCCAAATAATCTTTTTTATTTCTCTAGGGTTTTACCTAGCATCAACTCTTTTTCTAGAGTTTTCACTTTGGCCACCAAGTCCTTTACTTCTCTTTTCTTTTCTGCCACTGTCATCTTTGATTTGTCATAACTCGCCTCCATCTTGGCCAGTTTTTCCTTGGCAATATTTATTTTAGTGACTTGAGTTTCCAGCTCTTTAACAGCCTTCATCAACTCCTCCATGCCCATGCTGGATTCTGCTACTACTGTTGCTTCTATTGTTGCTCCAGTTGCTGATGTAGCTGTAGTAGGTGTTGGAGCAGTAGGAGGGGCTGTTGTTTCTTGTGTTGGAGGGGCAGGTTCAAGGTTTGTTGAAGTTTGAGGGTGCTGGGAGGCTGATTCCCCTTGCTTGTCCTGTAGAGATTTCTCTAACTCTACCTCCATTTGTAGTATCCTTTGGTTCATGACTAGGAGTAGCTCCATAGCATTATCCACCTGTTTTTCTTGTGCAAGCTCTGCTATGTCAGGATGGATGGTAGGAGGCAATTTTGCCTGTTTCCTCAATGCAGCTATATCATCCTCTTTTTTCCTCATAAGGGCTCTAACACCCTTTGGGTCTTTTGGGTCATGTCCCAAATCAATAATTATGTCCTCCAAAGTCTTTATTCTGTTGTCTTTCGCGGAGGAGGACAACCTCTCCAAATCAAGCTGTCTGTTTGTGTGCTTTAGGGATTCTTTTAGCTGATGGGCCAGCATTGCCCTGTCAGCAAGTGTTGCATACACCATCTCCCCAGTCTGTTTGTGCAGCTCAATTTGATCCATGGGGTGTATGTCTTTAGTAAAGACCTCTAGATTTGTCCTGTAGTAATCTGATGTGGTCTTCAGATGTGGGACTTTGGGCTTCACATGAGTGAAGATCACCTTTTTTTCCTTTAGATCAAAGGCAGCCATCAATCTTTGATTTTTGGCTGGGGTTGTATTCAGGAATTGCTCATAGAGCTGCACCCTTAGCAACTCATTTTGTGCCTTGATCTCTTTGAAGCCTTCTTTAACTGTAGCTGGATTTTTGCCCTCTTGTCTGGAGGAAGACACCTCCATAGTATGTTGTTGAGCCTGTTCTAGCTGAAATGAGCTAGTGGCAGTCTGTTGGCTCGTTTGTCTTTCTTTGCTTTGGCTTTCTTCCAGCTCTTCACTTATGTCTCCTTCTTCTGCTTCAGGGTCTACCCTCGGCCTCTTGGCCTCTGGTTGCTGTGATGACCCTGTTGGAGGTGTGATTTCTTCTTTGTCTCTCTTTGTCCCTCTCTCATCATTGAGAGGAGTCTGCAAAACTGGGTTTTGAATTTGTTCAGTTTGCTGGGGAGGGGCCTGTCCTGGTTGGTGGTCCTTTGAAGTACTAGGGTGCCCTGTTTCTACCTCTTGTTGTTCATCCATCTTCTCCTTTCCTTTTGTTGTGGTTGTTGTTGCTAGAGCCAGCTGGATGTCCTGTGCAGCTGGGGCAGAGGTGCCTTCTCCTGCTTGGACTGGTTTCTTGAACAAGACCTGTTGACAAGAGTCTAAGTCAAGAGTTTTTTCCAAGTCCTTTACATTCTGCTCCATTATTCCTTCCTGAGTGAATTCCTCTACTATTGGTTCAGGCACCCATTCATCTTGATTAGGAAAGTTTTGTACTTGAGGGAGTGGGCAATTCTTATAGGCTAGCAGCCTATATTTAACCCTCCTCGCACTGATGAAACCTTCAGGGTCATAAGGGACCCACCAGAAGCTTCTCTTGAGTTTGAGTTGTTGTCCTAGTATTTGGTCAGCTTCTTGCCAACCATCTTTTTTGTTCATGGTAAATGGGCCTAGGTGGTCCTTGAACTTCAGGTTGGATTTCTTCTTGGCACTGTGAAAGTGTGTTAGATCAGAGTTTATAAGCTGTCTATAGTACTCCAGGGAAAATAGCCTCATAGGGACATACTTTGGGAGCCTGTAGGGACAGAGCTCACAGCCATAAATTCTGATGACAGTGTGGTTTTAGTACAAGTACCAATCACAAATTTTGTAGCTTCTGGATAGCTGCAAGATTTTATGCATATCCTTGGACAATTTGATAGGAGGAGTCCTCTTTAAAAGGCATGTGACTGGATACACAAACTGATCAATGAATTCACAGTATGAGTAGGGGGAATTCTGGACTAGGTGGAAGACTGAAGACCAGAAGATCACATACCTTCTCTCACCCTGTGAGTGTAGCTTCTTGATTGAGCACTGGAAGCAATCTGTCTGGTAGTACAAGAATAAGTGATAGATGTATGAGGAATATTTGAATATTACCTCCCTGTCCAGCCTTGTCAATTGATCATGTATCTTATTGGCAATGTACTTGGAATAATTGTATTTCATAGCAGGGGGCTTCATAAGGCTGTATGCAGAGAGCATGACCAACGCAGTTAGATCAACATGCTTGTTTGTGGTGAACCCCAGCACAGAGGTCAGCATATCTACCAGTAGCTTGCCAACCTCATTGAAATCTGCATAGGAAAAAGGAGGTGGCCCAGCAGGCTGGCAGTCTGCCTTCATGAATTTCCTGGCTATGGCAGCAATGTCTGTGCTAGAGAGTTTGGAGCCCTCATCTAGCAAATAGTTCATGGAGAAGGGGTATAGTAGCTGGGTCTGCTTTTAGTTCAACATCTGGTTGATAGAATTTGGAGTTATATAAAAGAGGATGCTCCCAGATGGAGACTTCACAGCCCTAAGTTTCTGGTCATAGTTCTCTGCACATAGGTGGATGATTTCAGGGAAAATGTTCACAGAAGGCAGGAAGTAGGTGGGTAGATTGGATTTCCAGATGCCATACAGGTCACTGTTGTCCAAGTGATTGTTTCTTAATTGGCAATATGTTTGCAAGTGGTTTCTCTCTGCCACAAAGTCTGTGATGAAGGCATCATTGTCCACCAGTGGTATAGCTTCTAGATCTCTGTTAGGTGGATTTATAGGCAATACATCCAGAGGAGCTGGAGTGCCCATTTGTCTTGCTTTTGTTGGTGGTTTACTGTGTTTCAAGCTTGATGTGAATGCTGAGGAATGGCTTACTGCTCTCTGTTAGCAGTGAGCAGTTTGGCAATGCAAGGAGGTTGTCACAGGCTTAATGAATTTGTGGGGCACTCTGTTTTGGAGAAACAGAGTGTTTTTGAGCTGGTTAGCTGGTTATTTGCAGAGAATTCCTTTAGCAGGGGTGAGGGAAATGTTAATTCAGTCTTCTAGCCGGTAGCTCGACTTCTTTAGTTGCTCTCCACAGAAAAAATGGTGAATTTCACAGAGGGTCGCGGGTTTCTACGAGACTTTCGTTGCGCAGGGGTTTCAATGGTTTTTTAAGTAAATTTCAGTGGTGAATTTGACAATGTGGGTCCTTTAGCAGAGTTCTTTAAGCAGGAAAATAGCATTGCAAGGAGAATAGTGGACAAGAGAGGATGCCTGCGGAAAATACCTGATTTTAATGGCGTATGAGGCGTTTGCACCGGTCGAATTTGCTGAATTGCAAGTAGTTGGGTTGATAATGAAGGCGGCAGCAACTTTGGTGGATAGCTTTTTCTTTTCGACCGTTGTAGGTTGAATTTCTCTTTAAGAGGAGCTCCAGGCATCGTCAAAAACAATGTGAAATAACGGTAATTTGATGCCTTTTTATGCATTTTTGGCACATTGGCGCCTTTTTGTGATGACGTCATGCTGACATCATCATGGGCCCGGATACGGACAGGGTGATGTGGTAGCTGACGTGGGTGCCTAGGTGGCCCTAACACAGTGGCAGGGTGGACAGGGTGACGTGGAGGCTTGGGGCCGTGGATGGGTGAGGCCATGCTGACGGGGGCGTGATGTCATCGTGGACGGTAGGGCGGTAAGCAGTCTCCCCGGTGGGGTCTTGGGCGGTAAGCGGTTTGGAGGGGGGGCAGCGAACAACCCGGGCGCCTGATGCATGGCAGGGGTACGATGACAATACCGCCCATCCCCCGGGTGCAAAAGGTTGGGCAGTTCTGTTGGACGATCAACCGCCCACCATAGGATGGGTGGGGCGGAAGATCTAACAGTGGGCAAAAATCTTAATGTGACAGTGCTTTAATAGCGGGGGACCCACCCAATTATATAATTAGTGTTTAATAAATCAGGTGCGGGGTGGGTTTAGAACCTTAGGTTATAGGTTTTCGGGTTTAAAACGCACATGTTATTAAATGTTTCTCATTTAAAACTTTATAATAAAATGGGTTTAGGGCGGAGGAAAGGGGGACAAGGGAAAATGAGGGCGGGGAAATTGATTTTTGGCCTTTTAACCATAGTTTTCCAAACCCATAGTTTTTTGGATGATTTGAGGGCTAATACTAGCCCTTGAGGGGTTAATATTTCCCAAGGAAGGGATATTTAGCTATAGTTCTAAGGGGAGGGTATTTATAGATGTTTTTGGGAGATTTTTATTGGATTGTAATAGACTTAGGGGAAGGGGAAACTTAGGGAGCTAGATAATCTATTAGTGATTAATATGGTTTGTGAGGTGACTGAAGGGGTAAAGCCAAGTTTTAATAAGTGAAACTTAACTTAGGATTTTGAGGATAAATGAAAATGATAAAAAAGGATGTTTTTACACAAGAAATGTGGCTTCTTTTCATGCTTGAACTCCATAGTTTGACCAAGTAGTTTGTGATGTAATGGAATGGAACTGGACACCTGAGCAGATCTCAAGGCCCTTGGGAGTGTTAGTAAGAAATGATTTTTGGGGCAAACTGGGGAAGTTAGACATGCTTTCAATGCTTGTCCTCCAGTCTTTGTTTTTGATGCCCACACCCTGAGTGGCATAAGTTTTGCACTTAATAAGCCAATTGGTGATGGCTCTCCATTTCTGAAACCTTGCACTACTTACCCATCTAGTAATCCTAACATTTTTTCTTCATTAAAGTGGGTGCACTTGAATTAGCAGACCCTGATCTTCCTCTTTTCTTTTGACTGCCCTCCTATCTAAAATCTACCCTTATTTCTTCCAAGACCCCAGATTAAGCAATTGGGCACCTTTATTTCTCTACCTAGCTAGTCATATGCCAAGCTTGAGCTGTTTGGTCAGGGAACATTCTCTATTCTGCAGCAAGCAATTTAACCATGGCATGGTCCAATTTAGATTGTTGGGCCATCCATCAAGTGTGATTAGCAGCAGTACTTGGAAATCATGACACTGCCAAATGAGCTTAGTAGTGGCATTTTGACTGGCCACTTTCCTGGTCTTTAGTCTGGGGTTCATTTTCACTTTTCTCTTGACCACTTGATTTTCGTGCCCTTTGATTTTTCTTTTAAGGCATACCCTCTTTTAATTTTTTAATTTTTTCTAGTATGTGCAGAAAATATGGAACCTTTGTAGCTTGCAATGATGAAAATATTTAGCCCTTCCACTGTCAATTATGAAAGATGAAACCTATTGGTATAGGAACCTAACACCTCCAGAACTGATCTTTTGGACTGATGGACTCCCTGCCCAATCCGCATCTATGAAGCCCTGAAGCTTCACTCCCTCTATTTTTTTGTACCACAAACCAAACTAACATGTGCCTCTGAGGTATCTCAGCACATGCTTCGCTGCCTTCCAAAACAACTTGATAAGCTAAACCATAGCTTGGCTCGGCTAGTTCACCATAAAGCATAAGTCTGGTTGTGTGTTCAACAGATACATAAGTCAACCTACAAGTTGCAGATAAATAGTAGTAGCTACTACCTCACTTGAAGTAGCATCCTCCTTCCTCCAGTTCCCAATTAGAGGAGTCTACATGGGCTTGCACTTCTCCATGTGAAAGCACCTACGTATCTCATTGGCATACTTTCGCTAAGACACAAATACTTCACCATAATTCTATCACGGGTCCATGCCTAGAAGTTAGTGCATACGACCCATGTCTTTCATTTCGAACTCTCTTGCAAGGTCCTCCTTACAAGACTAGATTAGCTGATCATCACCTATCAAAATTAGATCATCGACAGAGAGAACAATGTTAAATGGCTTACCTTCTACCATGATGTGTTAAAGGTTCACATCTGCTTCACCCTTGGTGAAACCAAACCTGATGAAATAGCTATCGATCATGGTGTACTAAGCCTCAATTGCTTGCTTCAGCCCATATAAAGCCCTCTTGAGTTGGCACACATGTGACTCATTATCGATGGTCTCGAAACCCTTTGGCTACTCAATGTACACCTCCTCCTCAATCTTCCCATTGAGCAATGTTGTCTTCACGTCCATCTAATGGATCTTCTAATCTATTTGAGCTGATAGTGCTAATGGTGATATGATAGGTGAGTACCTTGCTACAGGATTAAAGGTCTCATCGCAGTCAATCCCCTCGACCTATGAGAAACCTCAAGAAACAAACCTTACCTTATGTTTCTCAACATTTCCATCAGCTACCTGCTTTACCTTGTAAAGCCATCTGGAACTAACCGTTGACTTGCCTTGAGGTCTTGGGACAACATCCCACACATTGTTCTGAATCATAGAGTCATACTTCTCTACCATTGCATCAAACCAGACTGGTTGTTGCACTGCCTCCTTGAATTGAAAAGGTTCATTATCTACACACTCCCCAACCAGGGACATGTACCTATTGTACTGCTCAGATGACCTCCTCTGTTTGTGCTCAGAAGATGGTTGTCCCACATTCTCCCGTGCATCCAACATCAACTTTTCAACTTCCCTTAAGTGTTTCCACACATCTTTGGAAGTCTCAAATGAGTGGACGTCTCCACTCCAGGATCCTCTACATGCAGCTACTCCGCATCAATCTGAGGGTCTTCCTCTGCATACAACTTGAGCTCCCTGGAAAGTGAGACTTGCATGGATTTTTTCTTGTCAAACTTTAGATCCCTACATACCACTATCCTCTGATTGGTAGGCAGGCACACCCGATAGTTGTGTGGTGTATTAATGTACCCCATAAATATTCCCGACTCAGCTATTAGATCTAGCTTCTTCTAGGCATCTTTGGTCACATGACAGTAAACTAATGATCCAAAGATTTGGAAGTGAGTCACATCTGGTCGCTTCCTAGGAAAGGAGTCCATAGGTGTCTTCATTCCCAATATATGGTGTGGTCTTCTGTTTTGCAAGTATACTACTATATTGCATGCCTCATCCCACAAATGCAGTGGTAGGCTTTGGTCATGCAACATCACTTGAGCTTCTCCCACAATCAATCTATTCTTCCTTTCGACCACCTAATTCTGATGTGGGTTATGGGGTGCCATCAACTCCTGTTTAACTCTTTCTGCAGTGCATAAGTCCTTAAACTTTTGTGAGACATACTCTCCACCATTGTTTCTACACAATGCTTTTATTTTCTTTCTAGATTCTTTCTCTACCATAGCTTTAAACTCACAAAACCTCAAGGACGCCTGATCCTCATTTTGCATAAAGTAGATCTAGCATCTACGAGAAAAATCATCAATAAAAATAACATAATAACTTTGTTTAGCTGTGGAGGTTGTAGATAAAGGTCCACAAACATCTGAGCTAACTTGCGCCAGGATTGCTCCAACTCTACTGTCTCGATCCAGAAAGGAATATTTCACATACTTACCTAAGGCATAACCTTTGCATGTACTCTTTTGCTCCAGTTTTCCATTGGGAAATCCAATAGAAATATAATGCATGATCTTTAGGGCTCCATGGTGCAAGTGGCCCAATATTCTATGCCACAGCTCACCAATATCTTGGCTCTACACCATCTTAGCTATGGAACTCAATGTAGCACAGTCGTCTACCTCTAGCTCGTAGAGATTCTTTACTGGAATCCTAATTCACTTGGTCTATCGAATACCGATATTCCTCATGAATCCCTTTCCTTTACTATAGAATACATCATAACCTTTATCTTCTAGCATAGAAATGAACACAAGATTCTTCTTCAGACCTGGTACATACTTTATATCAGTTAGGGTGAGGGGAGCTCCATGCTTCCTTTGAAAAAAAATTGCACCTTTACCTGAAACAGGTTATTTTTCATCATCACCCATCTCGATCTGCACCTAGAGATCCTTCTCCTCCAAGGTACTGAAAATATTCTTGTCACCTCACATGTGGAATGAAGCTCCACTGTCTGGGTACTACACACATCCCACCATGGATGAAACCATGCATGTGATAAGAGATAAATCCAACTCAAACTATGAGGTGAGTGACTCAGCATCAGATCTCTTTGAGGAAGCATTCTTGGATTTCTACTGTGGACAATTCATAGCCTAATGGCCCACTTCATGACAATGAAAGCATCGTACTTTCAATTTGTGAAACTTATTCTCACCATGGGAAGAACTGGATTTCGGATGGGATGGCTTCCCTTTCACTTTCCTCACCTTACTCACTAAGGCTGGATTTCCCTCATAATCTTGCTTTAATGAGGATCCAGCTTTGGTGCTTCTTCTTATCTCCTCCTGCATCAGATTTGACCAAAGTCGTTCCCAATCTAGTAATTTTTCTCTTCAATTAACCGAGTCTTGGTAGTTATGCTAGCTCTTAGGAATATCAAGGAGTGCGAGACTCACCATGTCATCATCGGATGTGATGATCCCTACACTTCCAAGCTCATTCCTGTAGGTGGTGAGCTTGTTCAGATATGTAGAGATTGAGTCACCCTTTTCACACTTGGTTTTCCAAATCTTGTCTTTCAGTGTCAGCTTCCTCTAATTGATGTTGTTATGATATAGGTCTTTCAATGTTTTCCACATTGGAAACAATGTCTCCTTCCCATGGAGGCTCGACACAATGTGGTCTCAAACTCCCTCCACAAGGATTCTCCTTGCTCTAGCCACACATTTCTTCCATTCCACCAATTCTATAGTATAAGCTACTGTCGACTTGGGCAATTCTTGATCAATTAATTCCTTTAGACCGTTATCCTCTAATAGTCCTTCCATGCAATCCATCCAAGCTATATAATTCTAGTTGCCATCAAGGGCATACTCGAGTCTTAAACCGTTGAACGCCATTGGTGAAATTGAGATGTGATAAGAACTCGATTTCTATATTCGGGAACCTAAAACTTCGAACTTCTCCATTCTTATATATTGTTCTTCACTTGATCACCTTTGCTACGATACCATGTAGAAATTCCCACTATAGATCAACATATTATGCAATATACTAAAGAAAAATACAAGGTCTACTTCTACAACAAACTTTGCAGAAGCTTAATCGAATATGGGAAAGATAAAATAGAACACATATAACTGAGAATGAGAAATCAATCAAACATGAACACAAAAGAGTTACCTAGGAAAACCTTAGCTTAAAACCCCAATCTATGTATTATCATACAAGTGGAAATATGATCAGATTACAAAAAGATTTAGTTCGCAAGCTATTCTGCTCTCTCTGTAGTCAAACAATACAACTTACTGTTTGAATAGACACTAGATGTCCCTTCCTTTAGCCCTCCAAGCCTCCTATTTCCTGTGCATTTTTTCTTGGGGTCCAATGATTCCACCTATGCAATTGGCCTCAACACACACTCACTAAACTAAAGAAGTAACTGCGCAATCTCCAATGAATGAATTCCTTCTGCATGCAAGAGATATTCACAATGGAATATTCCTGCAATTGATAGTACACTTTCCCTCCATCTGGTCTCAATTGGGACTCTAACTGAACTGACATGCATGAGTTATTTATGAAAGAATATTCAGTTATTTGAAGTGCAGTAGTTACATGCACGCATGCATTAACTAATTGAACTCACATTTAGTTCAACAAACTATTTGAACTAATCTAACTAGACTTGACTCGATTAATTGA
Source organism: Pinus taeda (assembly GCA_000404065.3). Taxonomy (NCBI): domain Eukaryota; kingdom Viridiplantae; phylum Streptophyta; class Pinopsida; order Pinales; family Pinaceae; genus Pinus; species Pinus taeda. Next base: position 121,174 of record APFE031213494.1, read on the forward strand.
GCCAACTAATTACAACTCAATATTACAACTCATCCTTATCTCTTTAACTCATGGATAAATTCCTCAATCAATGGAGAAATTGTTGCATGTCTTCACATAGACTTCATGTTTTATTTTTTAGAACTAATTAACTCAAGATGAATTAATTAATTATTTTACAAACAACTGCTAATATCAAATTCGAATTTTTACTTCTCTATTTTAGTTCAGGGACTAACTAAAACAGGAAGTATCCCGAAATGCTATTTATAGTAGTGCTAAATTTAACACATCTCTATTTAGCATTTCTTGTTGCTATTTTCAACATAGTATCTACATTTCTAACATTTAGTTAAAAAAACAGTTGTAGTCTAGGGAAGGATAGTTGAAATAGAAAAAGAGAAGGGTCTTGCATCTTCAAGAGAGAGACACTACCACAAAATTAATCGTGACAAGAGTTATAGTGTCATGGGTGGATGAAGAAACTATGGCGAAGGAAAATTGTTTTTTAGGTTTCAGTGAGAGAGAAAGACTAAACCTAGGCAGAATAACTGAAAAGGTGCATAGAGCTCAAGGGGAACTCAACAGTTCATTTTCCAAGAGGAGTATGGTTACTCCTATTATATTCTAAGAAATATAAATAAGTAATTAATTTATTTGTTTATGTTCTATTGAAAACTTGATTCATGTTAAGTATTTATTCCTCTATGTAATGAATAGGAGTGACTAAAAGTAATAAAGGGTGTTTTGGGGAAAACTAGTGTCTTTTTGATCTCCTAGTCCCACTAGGATTGACATCTATCCTAGAAACAAACAATCAAAGAAATTTGTGATTTCTTCTATGTATTATAGAAAGGAGAGAAGCAAAGGGACCAACCTGGATCTTCTGCTCGACTCTTTGCTTGATTTCTCTCCCCTTGATAGAGCTTGTAACTTCTCTCCTACTTGTCCTACTTAGAGAATAACTATAGAAACAAAGTAGAAAAACACCATCAAAGCATATCAATCTATTATATCATAAATAGTGCAGAATCATAAACACATTGAACATACAATGGAATTTACAAATAACAAGATTCACAAGTACACAATTGTATGGAGGAAAACTCAAGAACATTTATTAAAATAGAAGGGAGAATTATAACCAGCTCTCTGATCCAGCATCATCCTCCCAGCATTAAAGCCTTATTCACCTCATGAAAAGCAAGATCACCGAAAAATACAATGCTCCTTCTGAAAGACAAGCTATCAGCACTTCCTTGGAAATTACAAAATTTCAGCCTCCAGATCTCTCAAATGAGGGATCCATTTATAGATGTCTGCAAAGGTGTGAGCCATCTCTAGCTTTTTTACTGGTGTCATTCCACTTGTAGTTCTTGGTTCCACTTAGAGATTTCTTCGATCTCTTACTCATCCCGGGGTGAATTCAGAGAGGCGAGTGTCATAGGGGAAGTTTCTAGAAGATTCCATGAGCATCCACTTAGCAAACTATCTTGGAAATTTGTCCATCCTTGCTCATTGCACCCTACAGAAAGCTTCATCAGTATGCATCGCACCTAGATAGTGTAGCAGCCAATATGCATTGCACCCTGGTAGTGAAGCAGTCAGTATGGTCTAGTTTTGGCCAGTTATGAGTGGTTTTTCAGGTGGAACTTTTAGGGAATGATGTAATGAGTTGACTATGATACTTTAGGGTATGAAACAATACTTTTAGGGGTTAAATATCCCTTGGCTTATCAACATATAAGATTGGTGTTGCAGTGTCCAAATATGTCTATAACAGTTGCCCCCTAAAGCATGAAGTCATAAATCTTTTGATGTTGGGTGAAATTCTTTATCATGAGGATCTGAGGTATTCAAACTGGAATGTGACCTGTATAAGGTAAAATAAAAGACAACATCATCATATTATTTTCATGATCTAAGTGAGGTGGGTATTCCCATGCTCAGCTTTATAAATTTATTTTCATGTACATAGGACAAATAATCTTCTGCAGTTGCAAACTAGTGATTCATTATGTGTAGAGTCGTCATCCCTTAGCTTGGATGATTGTATGTGCAACTTCTATGTACATTTGATGTCTTTATGTTCCTAAATATATCACAGTCTAGATGGATGAAACTAGATCAGGGGTCTTCAAACTCGTTCAATCTTCGCCCGATGTACAAGTCGATCCATGTGAAAAGATGTCCTGAAGTTGAACATGGAAAGACATTGCCTGATTACCAGCCAATAATGTAAGCTCTTAACATGCGCAAGTGGAATCACTGATAATGATAATGACCCTCAAGGTACTACAATACTATTCATGTGGTGTGAATATATGATCCAATGTCGAACACCATGCAAAATCTCTCAGTTGAAGGCCATTGATGTAAACCTATCAACAGAATTGAGAAACTTGCCATTGAGGCATGCAAGCTTTAATGTACTAAAATGGTTGTTTCTAAGTCAAGTTCTTAGATAATGAGCTGATGTCGATAAGAAGTGACCTGTTATAAGAGGGCCTTAATGAATCCCACATCTATGACACGAAATGTAGCAAATTATTTTCAGGAGGTGAAAACCATTTGATGATACAAGGTTTAGGAATGGTGATCATGAAAAATGGAGGGTGAAGGTATTGCAGTGGATGAGGCATTAACTGGATGGTGAATTATCTAAATGACTTTTTTTGAACATATCGGCGACACTGAGATGGATGGGTAGCATTAACCCCAAAATTGGATGGCATGGAGGACCAATGGTGATATGATCAGTGAATGGAGTAACCCCACCTGACTCAATCATGGTGATGGAGTGAAAGTGTCATGCTCAAGAGCAACCTGCTACCAATAAAGTTCTTCAAGTTTTCTTCCCTTTTTCCCTAGTAATTGTTGACCAATAGCTCTTTATTTTTGTCAAGCTTTAGGAGGATATAATATGCTTGTTCTATAATTTTCCCTTTAAGAAAACCTGTCACAATGTTTTAGCAAGCCTAGTCATAGTGAAACTCATTCTTGTCTGGGTGGAAAAGTCTGTCGCTATTGTTTTAACAAGTTTAATGTTAAGGATAACTCGGTCCTTTTCTTTTTTAGAGAGTTTGAAAAGGGATGAAAATGAAACTCCAATAGTTTTTTCATAGCATAATCCCTTATGTCTGAAAAGGAATAAAATAATATGAAAGGGATGATCTTTTGATAGCTTTAGTGAGACGAAAAGACAAGCGCTTGAACTTTTTCATCAGATAATCCCTCAAGTTCGAAAATTTTAAAATGTCCAGGAGGGATGGCACTTCCAATCACTTTAGCGAGCTCGAAATTCCAATAGCTTGACAATCTTTTCATATTTAGCAAGTATGAAAAGAGTTTATAGTAGACTCATTTTTTAAGGAACGAGTGGTGTTTAGGGTAGCAACTGGTTCTGGGTAACCTTGGAACTTCTCAAAACATGGTGATGTGAAAAGGGTGGCTAACAGGACTACTCATCACAGCTATCCCTGAAAAAGGTAAACAATCAAGTGGAGCTGTGTGATCAGACAAAAGAATGGAGGTGATGGCGAGAACAGAACCAAGGTTCAAAAGGTTGATAGAATGGCAATCACAGAGGTTATTTACCAGAGGTGGGTTCTCTTTAAAGAGCTTGAAGTCTATGCGAACATATGCTTAGCGGCCGTTTTATATTTTAACGAGCTAGAACCTTGCAGAAACATTTCTCATTGTTCCTTTTTATGTAAGCTAGGAACGACCAAACTAAAAAGCTAAAAAAACTAGAAAGCTAAGCAACTACTGAGGTTAGGTAGGATGGTTTTGCCCATGGAATAGTTTAAACACATCCTTTGCTTCATGTACAGTGCAGAAAAAAGTAATGGTGGATCAAACCAATCACCTAACCTAAGAAATTGAAAAAACTAAAAAGCTAAAAAATGAATTTGGTTGTTTTTCGCTTGCATAAAAAGGTTTGCATGCCCTCAGGCATCGATAAAAGGAAACTCTCCAAGTAACCATATAGAAGTTACTATGGTTAAGTAGGACTATTTTTGTTAGTAGAGACGACGAAACACTCCCTTGGCTTTATCCATCAAATAGAAAAAGGTGAATGGTGTGAGATAACACTTCCAATCACGTAACCTATAGAGAAACCCATCTTTTCAGTTGGGTTCATCTCAAAATAGACAAGGGTGCATGCCCCCTAAGCTTCATTAGATTCAGTGGAATACTCACGGTAATTAGGTGGATAGAATGAAGGTTGAAGGGACCCTTTTGACACAAAAGGACCATTTAGGGATGATGTTTGACTTGAAGTTGTGTTTGAACTGGGAAATGAAAGCTGGTCAACAATGAAAATTTTGCCTTTATATAGGATGCACACCACTCAAAAGAGTGTTGAAACGATAGATTCCATGTTGTAAACATAGTCACATCCAAGGAATAGCTTGTAATCTAAGGGTCCTTGGACTACCATCACGTTTAAGTAAATGGTTTTCCTTCTCAAGGTTATGGGTAACATAGGAAAGATCCCTAATGGTGGACTGGTTCCTTTGTTAAAGCCTAACAAATTTTATGTAACAGGTATAAGCGATGGTGAGCCAGGCGCTTTCCAAGCAGTTGAGGAAAGGATACTCACTGAAGCCTCTCCATCTATGATAGTGACAGACACGACCATTTTGTACACTTGTACTACGTTCCGGAATGGTACATTAGAAGGAAGGCGGGATCTCGCTAGTCGATTCCAATCAAAGGAAGTCACTAGACTGCTTGGAGGGGGTACCAAATAAATGGTTGAATTGACCCCTTGACTAGTAGGAATTTGGGGGTTCTCTTCCTATTGTGAAGGAACAGGTGGATTTCCCCCAAGTTCATCGAACTCTAAAGTGACAAAAATAATTTGAACAGTATCATTCGCACTCTCTTTGGGAATGGTATCATCTAAATGTGGATCTTCTAAAGGTAAAATTGGGTTGTCTGCCATCTCAACCTATTAACTTTGGTCCGGTATGGACTCGAAAGATTCACTTTCAATGATAGGTGTTTCGACTGACGGTTGAGTTATGTCAGTCAAATTTTCAATCAATAAAGGACTTGAGGTGAGTTTATTTTATTGAGATGGAAGTCGCTGCAGTGAAACCGGACTGTTACGCAAGACTCTTTTGGCCTCATCCAAGAAAGGGAAATGGGGAAGGTGCTGGTCCCCTTTACATAATCCACATGGAATTTTGGCCTTTCCTTTCTGTCCATGAACTTCATTTTCACTAGTTGATGCTGTGTTATAAACATGATCACCAGAGGTTGATGACACTGGACGGTGCAAGCGGGGAGACCATTTTCTCAAGATCTGCGGAACACAAGGACAATATCGATGAAAATGGTTTCCTTTGCAAATTACACAAGGATATTTGGGAGATTTAGTGTGCGGATTTTCACCAGATGATTCATGGTTGCAACCTTGCTTAACTAACTTCTTCTTCTTATTCTCCTTCCCTTTCTTCTTCTTCTTATTCACTTAGTTACTAACATCACTATTTTCATCGACCGAAGAGGAAGAAGGGGAGGGAGAAACAAACGAAGAAGGAAAAGGGTCAACTCTAATATTAACTAGTTGACGATTCGATTGCTGAGGAATTACGATATTTTGAATGACAGAGGTTGAGAATATCCATACTGGCAGGCCAATTGTGATTCCTGGAAGGGACAATGTGGCCATATATGGAGCACCAATATCTCAGTAAGATGAGAAAGGACTAGGATTCCCCTGAAAAGGGATTCCTTGATTGGTAGACTCCATTATCTCGACTTAAGATCAACGAAGAAACATGGATGTTATTTCAAATTAAATAAATTTTAATGATACGTCGACACAACTTTGTTTTTTCAATTTTTAAGAGTCGAGAAAAAGCTAAAGATGACTGTAGTCCCCTTCGATTTTTAATGAGCCTGAAGTGACAAGTGCTCAGATGGACCTTTTCTTTTAAGGAGTCGAAAAGGAACGAAAGTGACTACTCTATAAATGTAGATAGAGGGATTACCAAACCAATTGCAAAACCACAATAAAGACCTTGGTGATAAATTAAAAACAAATTACCAAGGACTTATGTATGTCAGTCAATCTTCCCGAATGTTTTGTTTAGTGTATTACGATCGATAGGGTGGCAGACACAGCTCCCTATGCGTAAAGGATATAGGCCTATTGTGGTATTCCAATATATACTTGATGGTATAGGGAGCACAAGTCCATGATAGCACTTTTCGTATGAAAGAGAAGGAATCACCCATCCTTTGATGAAAACAATAGTTACTAGGTTTTACGACACCGGAACACATCTCTAGCCTAGACCTCTAGATGTGTTGCGTTGGGTTCCAAAGCATTGTTAAGCTCATTGAAATTTATTTTAGAGTTGATCTTTCTTAGAATTTTTCCTTTCAAGGTTCACTGCATGATGTAGATGTAAAATTCCTAAATATGCAATCTAAAATGATAAGCAATCATTGCTTATTTTTAGCAATGAAAATCCTAACTACTGAGGAAAGAAGATTACAATTCTTTCAGATAGAGATAAAAGAAGACACACTAAATGCACATTTCCTAAATCATTTTTTGCACACAGTCTAAATGCAAATGGAAATGCATGTATTTGTTTTTTTTCCCTTGTGAAGAATGTCAAAAAGGAAAACTAAGTTTAGATCTGAAATATTTTCTTCAGAGTGACATTTCGATAATTTCTCTTTCAAAATTAAAGGAAGGCTTAAACGACACTTTTCAATTTCTAATAGAAGATGATTTCAACACGTCAAATATTAGCAAATCAAATCAAATACATGACAAAAAGTTCAATCGACTATCTAGAGAAGGAAGACTTTATGACACTCCTCTTTTTGACACAAAATGATAATTATGACACTTTTCTACCAAAATGACGGATCGATTCACACAACTTTTCGATGAGCAACTGTAAATGATGGAAAAATACATAAAAAAAAAAAAAAAATACTAATCTTAATCAATGGAGGCTGGTCTATGTAATGCAAAGAGGCTTTAGTAATGAGATATTGTTCACAAACAGCAAAACAATTAAACAGAGCTAAAAACGAGGACACAAAACCCAAATTTGAAAGAGAGAAATAAGATTACTCAATCATCACACCTATGTTTCACAGAAACAGGGATGCATCTCACCTGCTACACTCAGGAAGTGCGATGCATACTAGCTTTCAGTTATAGATATTGCAATGGAATAGGGAGCACAACTAAAATGGGTTTTGGCTCAAATTTACAGCTAGTTCCAGTGAGTTAATATGAGCTATTATGGACACTCAAGAGTAAATTACAGGCGAGTGATCTTGGGATGTTATTGAGCTATTGTTGAGCCTCAAACCTGCACTCATTTACCCATCCTCCCAACAACCTTTTCCTACTAATTTCCTTCTTTTGTCATCATTTCCTTCATCAACTTGTTCAATTCATTACATTATAGGACTTTTTAACATGATTTTCTAATTGTGCTAATGATTGACTGTTGGTTTAGATTTTTGGTTCAAGTGCTGCAATTCCGTAGCTAATACAGGGTTTCCGCAGCCGATCTCTGATTCCGCAGCCGATCTCTGATTCCGCAGCCGATCCCAAATTCCGCAGCCATTTTCTTGTTTGCTATGATCCAGGTGTCCTCCAGAGGAAAGAGCCACATGGGCAAGTTTGTATGACTGTCTACATGGTGCGTTTGCTGTCAGCTCAGCCAAATTGGCCGTCTACACCCCTGGTCAACATGGAGGTAGCTATGGTCAAACGGCAAGGTTGCAAACGGTGGCACGACTCTGCGTGTTCAGTTGGAGCACGTAAGTCACAGCTGGCCCCTTCTTTAGCCACAAAGACTGCAGGGGACAAGAATCCAACAACGGATTTATTAAACCATGATGATTGCTCCCTAAATCCATGCACGGTGCTGCTGAACGTGTCTTTTTCAGAACTGTTAGTTAGCTTAGTTTACGAACAAAACAGTTTGTGTTCTTGCTATAAATCAAGCGTTTCTACACGCTGATTAGGAGTTTTTGGAAGTTAATATTTTGCTACTGTAAACTTTGTTTTAAAGACTCTTTTATAAAGCGTTTACGCTCTCTACTGTGTTTTATTATGTGTTGATTTAATTCGAAGAAGACAGTTCTGTTTCTATCTGCGTAGCTGATCATTTAATTGGTTGAAGTGGATGGAGGGCCCCTGCCTGCTACAACCATTGTACAGTAGCTTTTAAATTTAATTTCCTGCATTCCTTTTTTCTTTAATTCACCATGTATATTAATGTACAATTTTGAATTATGCTGCTTTATGTTTCTTTACTTTTCATGACTGATCAATGTGTTTTTACAACTTTGTTAGGAGCCCGGGACAGTGTGCTTTTCCTTCTTTTTAACACTAGTGGCATATGAAGTTGTCTTATCTAAACTGTTGAATTTTGCTTCGATTTTCATTAGTTTCCTTGCTTAGTTTACTTTATCAAGTTTTGTCAAGTTGCTAATCTCTTGATGGTTCTTTTTATCATAATTCATTAACTTTTATGGGACCAAAATATCATTTAATTGCAGCATGGTTTATTTAGTTTTAGACTCATATTGCTAATTCACTCCTAACTCTTTTTCACATGATCAATTTAGCTAAAGGAAGAATGTTAAGGGAGAATTAGGTAGTGTGATTTGTTACTTAATTTTTGCATTGCTTTATATTCAATAAAAAAGTTAGAGTAGTGTTCTTGGTTTCAGCTGAGTTAATATAGATGTCATTTTCATTCTTATCAGCAGTAAAGGTATTGGACTAGTGCCATTGGTCTTTTTGTTTGATGCTTTACTTTCATTCAAAGCTTTAATTCCATTTCAAGTTATTGTTCATGTTTTCTCTTTTAAAATTCAAGAATCATTTTAGAAATCACCACATACACACACATTCACTCACTTGTTTATAACTTCATCACATCACATTAGGAAGATAAGTCAGACATCAACTAAAAACGATAAAAATAACTAGGAAAGGATGCTTAAGTATATATTGTACACTTCACTTCATCAACTTACGAGCCCCGGGTTGACAATTTATGATAGCAATTTAGACAACACTAAATTGACCAAACAGCTACCAACATGGAAACTAGAATGCTTGTAAGTCAGATGTTCAAATCATAAACTAAACCAGAGATTGACTGAAGTAGCAGTCATCTACTTAGCAATTGCAGAGCAAGAGAAATTTGAAGGCTATCTTGCTAACTTCAGGTTCCGCCTATAGTTTATAAAGTAAACAACAATAAAAAACAAACAAAATATTCATTCCCGAGTGGAGTCACCATTTCGTTCACGGGAAAACTAGTGTTTTTCGGTCTGCTGGTCCCACTAGGATTGGCAACTATCCTGGAAACAAACAATCGAAGCAATTTGTGATTTCCTTTATGTATGATAGATAGAAGAGAATCAAGGGGACCAACCAAGATCTTCCTCTTAACTCCTTGCTTGATTTCTCTCACCCTTGATAGAGCTTGCAACTCCTCTTCTTCTTATCCCGCTTAGAGAATAGTTTAGAAACAAAGTAACAGAACACCATCAAAGCATCTTGATCTATTATATCATAAACTATGCAGAAACATAAATACATTGAACATATTATGGAATTTACAAATAACAAGATTCACAAGTACATGATTGTATGCAGGAAAAATCAAAGAAATTTATTAAAATAGAAGGGATAATTACAACCCAGCTGTCTGATCCAGCATTATCCTCCTAGCATCAAAGCCCTTTTCACCTCATGAAAAGCAAGATCACCCAACAATACAATGCTTCTTCTCAAAGACAAACATTAGCACTTCCTTGTAAATTACAAAATTCCAACCTCCATATCTCTTAGATGAGGAATCCATTTATAGATTTCTACAAAGGTGTGAGTCATCTCTGGGTTTTTGATTAGTGTCATTCCACTTGTATTCCTTGGTTCAACTTAGAGATTTCTTGGATCTCTTACTTATCCCTGGGTGATTCAGAGAGGCAAGTGTCATAGAGGAAGTTTTTAGAAGATTCCACGAGCATCCATTTAGCAAATTGTCTTGGACATTTGTCCATCCTCACTCAACATGCCCTACAGAAGGCTTCATCAATATGCATTTCACCTAGCTAGTGTAGTAGTCAATATGCATCGCACCCTGATAGTGAGACAGTTTCTATGGTTCTATTTTTGCCACTTCTCAGAGGTTTTTCAGGTGGAACTTCTAGGGAATGATGTAATCAGTTGACTATGATCCTTTAGGGTATGAAGCATCACTTTTAGGGGTTAAAGGGCCCTTGGTTTATTGACATATAAGATTGGGGTTGCAAGTGCCCAAATATGTCTATAACAAAGGGAAGAAAAGTTACTTACTTAAAAGGGTTTAGTTTCTATTATAACATGTCTACGATTTGGGTGTGTGAATATGCAATGATTAAATAGAAAATAGGAGAAACATATATTTATATATATAATAGGGATATAAGGGTACATGATGTCATTTAAGGAGGACTTCTTTCCAAAATTCTTAAAATCTTGTAGTCCCTATTTGGTAAACTCCCTTCAGAAGAGTTGACAAAGAAACCCAATAAAAGAGTCAAACAACAATTTCTCTATATGAGAAGGAGTCTTGTTCAAGTACAAGTTAAAGGAAAACCAATATACACATAAATAGAGAATTGAGTAAATACATATTAATTGTCATATAGGAGATAAGATAATAGAAAATAAGTACCATAATGTTTTTCATAGCATAATGAAAAAGTAAACCATACATGTAATCAGTGAGGCAGCTGTGTAGAAGTCCAAGATAAGGGAATATACTGTTACTATAATTACCTAAAATCAAGATAAAGAAGTATATTATTACTATAATTTTGGTTCTAGTGCTAGCCAAGTATATATTTATGTGTGTGTCTCATATGTGAAACAATACAAATCTAAGCCGAAATCCTGCCTATAGAATAATGAGAAGGAAATAGAATCAATACCATTTATATTAATCATAGATTTAGAAGAAAATAGAAATAAACACCCTTTGGAAGAACCGAGGTGAAGATTTATCAAAATATTCATGCATGCATTGGAAAAGCAAACTGGTAATGCTATGTAGGAAAGCCAAATAATAAAGTTAAAGAAACAACAGATTTTTACATGCTTGAATACCCAAATTTCTTGGGAAGAAAAATCATTTTTATTTTGTGCCTTAACAAAATACATTAACAATATAGGTAGCTAAGGAAATATAGGAAAGGGAGGCTGGAGGATTAAATAAAAATTTACACGAGGACTAAATAAAAAATTACGGAGAGATATATTAACCCAATTTCCCATGCAATATGAAGGTAAATGAGAAGTCAACTACACAGTGGGGCTAGAAAACCCTGAAATTTTATATTTCCAGACCATGAAAATCGAAAGCGTGAAGAAAACACCAGTTTGAGCATCTCCATTCTAATCTGTAAGTAATCGCTTAAGAAATTAAATATAACCCTGCAGATAATAAAAAGTGACAAGGGTTAGAAAAACCTGTGTTCTTGGGAAATCACATAGTTAAAATAATCCAAATCAACCAAGTACGAATCTATAGTAAAATGTAGGAAAGATGATGTTAGAAATTTTGGGCATAAGAACTATCAGAAAAAAAATATTATATGAATGAGAAAAGAATGTCAAGATACCTATGTGTTAAACCCTTCAATGTGCTTAACCATCACATGCCCACCAAGAAGAACGGGAATAATGAGAAATTCCACAAAAAATACTTAGAAAGAGAAGAAAATCAGAGGTTCACTAAGAAGGCCATCCAAACATATAATTAACAACTCAAATTTTGGAGGAAATCCAATGAGAAAGGAAATATTAGAGACTTTTGTAGATCAATTGAATGTAAAACCCTACCTCTGAACGATTCCCTATGGGATCCTAACATATGATTGGAGCAGGTTTTAAACATGACTAGACACCTACAAAGGAAATTGAGAATGAAGAAACATAAAAACCCTATCCAAACCTTTAGAAACAATCGAGAAGATATTTTTCCTTAAGGGGCACCCAATTTGCCTGTGTAACGAGGAACATGGTTAGAAATTAGTCAAGACTGGTATAGCCCATCGTTGGGATTAAGACACAGTGTGTGGCCAAAGGATATCATTTCGTCACTTCCCTACAGCCTACTCTTGCAAACGACATAGAAATTATGCACTGTGAAAACCAAAACAAGAATATCAAAATCAATGGAGGAATAAGTAATTAATAAATGATACAATAAGGTAAACTTAGAAAAATTACCTTAAGAAACCAAGCAACAAAACTCTTCTGATAAAGTAAACAAAAGGAAGAGATGCAGGGTTCAATGAAAAGAAGCGGAAACCCTAACCACCCTTTCCATTACTCCCACCATCAGGTCACAGGAAAGCACGTGAACTGTGGATTCCATGCAGATCACATGGATATGCCTCGAAGACCTAGCGATGCCTTGAGGATGGAAAAAATCCAATACATGAATCTTAATCCTTACAAAAATTTGCACACAGCAATACATATGGTCAGCTAGCGAGGTAAAATCCTATAGGAGACCATGGTCACAGGTTCATGCCACCTAAGACAACTTTATAAAACGAAATTGTACTCAACCTTGAAAACGAAATTTTCTTTTACCAAGGAAAACCTAGACGGGAAAGGGTTATGAAGAACCCCTTAATAGTAATACCAGTACATATATACATGTTAAATAGAATATGGAAACTAAATGTATAAATGGTTTTTCTTTATATGCAATGTGTAATCTTCGAAATGTATTTATTTGAAAAATAAATAAATTATATATATATGTGAAAAATTAAATAATTAATTCAGTATGGATTATTTATTAGAAATTTCATATTAATATGAAAGAGTTATATTTTTTTATATTAAATTATAAAAATTAAAAAAAAAAAATAAAAACTCACTACATTATTAATGTTCTCATGTCATATGTAATTGTCATTTAGTCCTTTCATGCTATTTAATTTATCGAAAGTTCAAGAGGGTCGGCAGAAAAAGGAAGTGGCAAGATCAAATCTTCATTACGGGTATACTACGTGCATCAGTTGTCATATCAGTCAGATGCTCGATGGTGGTTTGGCCAAACAGGATAGGTTCTCTATGTCAGATCTCATTTTTCTTGTTGCAGGTGGGATAGAAGAGCTTTGAAAATGCAAACCACTTCATAGCACAATGAATTGTGAGTTGATTCCAATGGAATGAATTGCCCAGCTTTGTGTCTGGCCACATGGATCCATTGTTGGAGATGATGATGTGCCGTTGTGCATTCGGTGGCTGCTCTTGCTATTTGTTCCATCCTCTATGATAATGGAGTTTCATATGTTAATTTATTATTTGATCATTTATCAAGCTTTTATCCTATGTTAATTTATTATTTGATCATTCGTCAAGCTACAATGGTGGTGATCTTTTTTCCCCTGGGAAAATCACAATGGTGGTGATTTATGTGTGTGAGTAGTGATTGTTTATTGTTTTAGGGTGGAGCCACATATTATGTGTAAATTTTATTGGATTTAGATTTGTGAAATGATTAAATGCGTAAAACCATAAGGAATAAGCAAATTATCTAATAGAGTAATGTGATTTGTTGTGTTTCACGAGCATTAGTCATAAGTAATTTTTAATAAAGTTAATTTGGTGTGATCTGTCATAAGAGTGTTAGTAATTTTATAAGGTCAAATTGTAGAATTGCCTTTTGAAGACATTTTGTACCTTGAATGTTATCCTAGAAAACTAGTGAATAGAGAGAAAGACCATAGTAATTCTACAATGTCAAATTGTAGAATTGTCTGTTGAAGACATTTTGTGCCTTGAATTTTATCCTAAATAACTAGTGAATAGAGAGGAAGGCCATATATTCAACATTTGGTGGAAATTCCATACGATAATTCAGTATCGAAACTGATTTGTCGCACTCGGGAGGTTGAGAAGCATCAATTCTGCAAAACACATAAACTATGGTTTGAAGTGATTATGTATTAAATGGATCAAGTGGGAAGCTCGAAAGTGTGCTGAAGAAAACAACATATCATGGATTTTTAAAGTGCATACTTGTTGTAATATTTGTTTTCAATGTTTTCCATTTAAACATTAAGGGAGGGTGTTGGAGGTAACGTTATCATGTCATTTGTACTTATCATTTAGTCTAGATGTTGTTGCTTCCTATGTATGAGTTGTTGTAATATTTGTTTTTCAACGTTTTCCATGTAGACATTAAGGGAGGGTGTTGGAAGTAATGCTTTCATGTCATGTGTAGTTGTCACTTATTTTAGATGTTGTGGTTTCTATATATGAGTTGTGGAGGCTAACTAGATGGGTAGAAGTCAATGATTTATTCGCTATATATTTGTAACTTTATATTTGTAACTATTATGATCTATAAAATGTGCAAGTTTGATTTATTTTGTGGGTATAGCTTTTTCTCTCCTTTCTCTCTATTTTTCCAAATAACAAATATTAAAATAATATATCATTTTATTTTTAATTTGTTTCAATAAAAATAATAAGTGTATGATTGAGAAAACATTTGTATACAAATACATTGTTTCATTTCAATATACTACTTGAATTAAAAAGTTAAATAATTTAAAAATTTAATTTAATTTCCTATTTTATTAAAAAAATAAAAAGAATTCAACCATAATTATTAAATTTATGACAGGTTTTTTTTTTTTTTTTATTATTATTATTAATGAATAAGATTTTCAAAAATTTAAATTAATTATTCATAACTATGAGGGGAATGTTACATTTAGTCTCCATGCAATATGTATAAAAAAATTAAAATTAATATATCTTTGATATAGTTAACACATTTTTGTTTTTTAATTAATTAATTAGCTATGGAAAATATCATTTCAATAAATATCATATGAACTTGGTTATAATCATGCATTATCATATGAACTTGGTTATGGTCATATAGTCTTAATCAACCATGATATTGAATAATAACATTGTAACAAAATTTAATTATAAATTTAAAATTTACACAAATAAAATCGAAATTAATCTTATAAATAAAAAATTAATATATATATAAATACTTTATATAACCTTTCTTCAATCTACTGATAACTATAATTATAATATACCCCTTATAAAATTGAAATAAAAAATAAATTTAAAAAAACAATAAACATGTTCATTCCAATCGGTTCATTCTAAACCATATACAACTTCCTTTAAAAATCATATTGTATTAAAAAAACCATAAAAAAAACAATGTATAAAACTTTTGTTACACCATAGTAATTACTTTTTATAAAACTTTTATTTTAAAGTATAATATTTATAAATTCATGTATTCAAAATAGACGCCGGATAAAACCAACGCACTTCAAATCTGCCCGCTGCTTTTAACTTTACTACTTTGCTCCAGCAATTATATTCTAAAATCAGAACTACACTACCAATATTTTCAAGTATGTTTTGATGTAACAAGTGTCACTCTTGGAACTCGATAAAGCTATATCTCGAAACCTACTGCTCCTTTCGTTTCAGTTACACGGAGTCTTTTCAATAATTTTCCAGATATACAAATACATGGAGTACAAAGTAGATTTTACGCAAAGAATAGGAATATTGAACTTAGAAAAAAAAAAGCCATAAATAACTGAATTAATAACTGAAGTATATAGTTTTGGAAATAAAAAAATTTCAAATATTTTACATCTGCTGCCTTCCACTCTTCCGAAATTTCAAATTGCAAAAAGTATAACCCAATGTGTAATACACGTCTAGTTTTATACAACTTCGGCATTAAAAATGAGTCATCTTACCATTCCTTCTTAGACCAATTGAGAAGATCTGATAAATAATGAGGAACCCTATTCTATTCTATTGCACGGGCAATGTTAAGGCAAGCATTACTATTTGCGATTTGTGAAAAGCAAATAGATTATCGAGTTTAGCAAGAATGGAAGCTATTTAAAACTGAAACTACTGAACATCGAAATAAGTCTCTCTAGCTCCTATTATTATATATATTTATCAAAATGATTTGTATTATAAGAAAAGCTTTTCAGATTTTTATATTTTATATTGTTATATTAGAACAATGGATTTAGCAGGAGATTGAAGATTAAATCTGTTGAGGTGAAAATAAAATTTTAATAAAATGTTTGTATTTTTATCGATTTGATAATCAAGAGAGAGCACTTGTAATTTTTTATGTAGTATTTTTCATTATATAAAATGGGAATAAATTTATTTCGGCACAAAACTGCTTAAAATGTTGTAATGAGAAAAAGTCCACTTCAAAAATTTTCATTGTTTATGTTGCATTTTTTAATGTATAAAATGAATCAAAATTTACTTGAGCTAAAAGAGTTAGACAACTTAAAATGTTTTCCATCATAATTTTTTCTTCAATTGTTTTATATAATGAATATGTAGCTCTTTTTTAACTTTTAAACAAACCATATATTTTTTTATTTAATCATATGGGAATTGAAATATTTTATTTATGGTTAAGAGTGAGTGAAATAATTTTACTAGTTGTGTGTATCTATCTATATCTATATCTATATATATAGAGAGAGGGGGGTTAACTCCAAGTTGAACACAGACACACTTACATATCTCTTTTATACCAGGGTGTAGAATGCACAAAAACATATTACAATGAGTTGTAGAATGACAACTCAATAAATGTTTCTACACAATAATAAATATTAAGAACAATACAATTAATTATTAAATTATTACTTTTTTATGATTTTTATTATATAAAAATAGCATAATATTAATTATCTAAAATTAAAATGGTGTTGATTTATGAAAACTAATAATTTTGTGCTGACATGGCATTTAATAATGATGTTGATTTATAAAAACTAATAATTTTGTGCTGACATGGCATTTAATAATTTCCATTAGAGATCCCTAAACTTTATCATTATATTATTATTTAAAAAAACATTTTCACCTTACTTCATTCATATCTAGGTCAGATATAGGTACGTTCATATCTAGGTAATGGTACAATAAAATTAGGGTAGAAGATTTCCACACATCTGTGCAGCAATTCTATGGAGAACAAGAAGTAGACATTTTAACAGATAATGAAAATTTTCATTATGCACTATTTATATGTAAGTTACTAGTAAATGAAAATTAAGTTAAAACTATGAGGGGAGATTTTCACATAGACGATAACAACATATAGTCTCAGCCGCCTTACATAAATTTCATAAAGACCCAAAGCATTAACAAAATGATTTAATAATAAGCATGTTGTTCACCAAGTAAAGCAAAATTGTGGACTTTATTTAGAAATTCCTTATAGCCCAACCGTGGATCCAAACCACAAGAAATCGGGATTGCAGTAGGAATTACGTCGAACATAATAGTGACTTCACTTCAAGCTTCCACATAACCCAACTGTACGTCGTAATAATAAGAAAGGAAACGAGGATTTATAGTTATGCTGACGGCGGAGGAGATCTACAACACACCACGTTCGGGCATTGATCGCAGCAATTGTAAGGAGATTGACATGCTGTACCTAGGCAAACCTCACAAGTGGGAAAATTCGGTCTCTTTATGTTGAGTTTGGAAAGATCCACGGTCTTCTCAAGCCTCATCTTATCATGTACCTTCGTAGGTTTGAGGCTCGAGTGACTTTCACCTACATAATAAATATCATTATATCATTATATTCACTTTTCAAATAATTATGAGCTACCAACTAATACAGTAAACTGATCTACAACAATTGCAAAACCAACCTGCTACATCATTCTGGACTTCTGCTGCTTGCGAGAGTACCACTGTAAAAGTTAAACATATTACAAAGAAAGTCATAATGAGGGAGGAAGAAGCCATTTTGAATTGCATAACACAATATCTTTTTCCCTCTCTTTAGATCTTCTCTGTGGAATAGTGTGGAATGATGCTATGTATGTGGATTTTATATATTTTCTGAGTTGTTTCTAAGGCAAGCTTCTCCAGAGTGTTTCCAGTTTCAGTGCCCAAGGTGTGAATCTTTCCAGTATGTTTCCGATTTCCAATTAGAATTTCTCAATAATTTCATTAATCTAGACTCTTACTATACTAGAGTTCTGCTCAGAATCTTAACGATTTAAACTCTTTCAATTTATTTTCTACGAGGTCCTTAAGGAAACATTACTAAATCTGTTTTTTAACCAAAACCCATCCCGTGGCAAAGTTGAAAGGATGTTTCCAATTTTATAATAGAATGTCTCAATAAAACTATACAGCTGCTTCCAGAGGGTTTTGCTAGTGTTAACAATATTCTTTTTCACGTTAACGAAATCTTAATCACTGCATTAAGAGGTAGCGGCAGTTGAAAGGTTACAGTTGTAATCAGTCATTCTAAAATTAAACTTTTTCAAATTATTATATCTGAATTTAAAAACTAATGTATTTAAAGATTAAAAAAAAAGGTTAATAGTGAATAATAGATGTTATTATATCTAAATATCGACTTTCTACAGATTTTATTTTAGAATTACTACAGATTTTATTTTCGAATTATGCCAGGAATTTACTGTAATTATTAGAGAAATGTTTTATATAGTTATTCAAATTCAACTTATATGATAAAATAACTATTAAATGAATAAGAAAATAATATTGTATTACAGTTATTTTAATGGATCATAAATTTATCTTTAATGAGAAAATCTAAAATCTTGCTCCAAATTTTTTTAATATTATTTTAATTAAATATTTGTAAAATGAATCAAGGAAAACCATACTTTATGGACACATTAAATCCCTAAGAAATAATAGTTTCCATGTGAAAAGTTTAATATTTGAAAATTGATTATCATGCTATTTTAAAATATTCATTAAATTTAATATTAATATTAATATATTTATATTAATATATAAATTTAATAATTTAGGATTAATACATATTAATTTGTATATATTTTAATACATATTAATTAAAAATATGATATATATTAATTCTAGATATATATGGGATGGAAAAACAAAGAGGGATAGACCTGGAGAGATAGAGGGAGTGAGAGGAAGAATGAAAGAGGACTTGAGAGAAAGGAGGAGAGGGCAAGGGATAGAGAAATATGGAGAAAGAGTGTATGTTTTGGGGGGATATAGAGAGAGAGATATATAAATGGAAGGTGAAGAGGGGGAAGCAGAGGGAGATATAGAGAGTGAGATATAGATAGATATGGAGGGAGAAAGCATGTGTGTTTGGGGGAGGGGAGTTTAGTTAGAGAGACAAACAAGGAGATGCAAGGAGATATAGGTATAGATGGAGGGGGGGAGAGGGAAAGAGAGATAAGGATAAAGGGAGGAAGATATTGACAGGGTTTGAGGGAAGAGAAAGAGAGAGAGATGACTTGAGAGAGAGGATGAGAGAGTGAGTGGGAGAGAGGAGGAGAGAGAGGACAAATAGATGGATTTAGAAGTGGAGAGAGGGAGGGAAGAAAAAAAAATAGAAAGAGAAAAGTGGGGCAAGGGAGAGAGAGGGGTAGTGAAAGGAAGAGATCTAGAGAAAGTGCATGTATTTGGAGGTGAGATAGAGAGACAAAGAAGGATAGTTGGAGGGAGATATAGATATAGATGGAGGGGGGAGAGAGAGAATAATATTTTTTGCACTAAGTTCATTGAATTCAAGGTAGATGGTGATTTCTAATCCTACTTTATTTATTGCACTAGGTGCATTAATTTTAGTGTAGATATTGATTTATAATGATATTTGATTTCTTGCACTAGATTCATTGATTTAAGTGTAGATATTTATTTTGAATCTTATTTGATTGCTTGCACTAGATGCATTTCTTTGAGTATAGATGTTTTCTAATTCTTTTTTATTGCTTGTAGTATATGCATTGATTTTAGTGTAGATGGTGATTTCTAATTCTATTTGATTCCTTGCACTAATGCATTGTTTTTAGTGTAAATTGTGATTTCTAATCCTGTTTGATTACTTGCACTAGATGCATTAGTTTCATTATAGATAGTGATTTCTAATCCGCATTGATTTTAGTGTAGATGTTTATTTCTAATGGTATTTGATTGCTTGCACTAAATGCATTGATTTTAGTGTAGATGCAGATTTTTAATCTTATTTGATTTCTTGCACTAGATGTATTGATTTTAGTGTAGATGTTGATTTCTAATCTTATTTGATTGCTTGCATTAAATTCATTGATTTTAGTGTAGATGTTTCTAATATTATTTGATTGTGTGGATTAGATGCATTGATCTCAGAGTGGATGATCATCTTTGATTTGATGTAACTCAATGAATCATGGTCCATTAACTTAACGTGATTGGATTAACAATATGCATTAATTTCAGTTTGCATTGGTTTTTGTGTTATAGTATTCAGCCTATTAATATTGGACAGCAAGAGAGACAAGGTACAATGTTTACTACAATAGTTTGAGTTAAATAATTGAAGTGTCTAAAATATCAACTATCATTTTCATATAATCCATATGAAGAGATAGAAAAACTAAAAAATAATTTAAAGATTGTAAATATGACCACTCATTAAAAGAAATCAGGATTACATTATTTCTTAAATTTTGTAAAATAAACTATATATAAAAAAATCATCCAAATATTTTGAAGGAAATAAATTATTTCAAACATTAAAAATGAAACAAATCAACTATCATTTTCATATAATGGATATGAAAATATGGCCCTCGATCAGGGTGGACGAGGTGGAGACGTGTGAAAAAATGATGAAGGTAGAAAGGTGGCAAGGTAGGCCACCACCCAACATAATAATCCCACGGGACATCGGTATGGCCTACAAGCAAGGCAGCTTCTTGAGGCATGGAGGTGACAGGGAAGTGGAGGAGAAGGTAGGAAGAAACGACGACGAACGAACGATGGGACATCGAGTAGGTGGAAAAAGATTGATAAGGGTAGGGAGGAGTAGGACCGAAGTTAGTATGATGCTATGGAAGGAGACGAAGAGTGCTCAAAGCAGTTTGGTGGTCTCTGTAAATCGTCATATTACAGGAGGGTTAGTTGTTGCAGAAGGAAAATGAAAGGAGAGGGACGTGGAATCCTTCCCTGCAACTATCAGTCAGGAGATAGAGGGCGCGAGAATGAGAAAGGTTAGAGTAGAAGCTAGCATGGAATGGAACCGGACAGGTCAGGACAAACGCATGCAAGGATCTTGGTTGGATACGGATCAGGGCTAGTTCGTGATGGAAAAATAGATGGTCTGGGAGGTGGAGAAGAACCCCGAAAACATTTACCAATTTCATTCCAGGAGAGGAGGGTCGGGTAAGGTCCAAAATTCTGGAAATGAACAGCAAAGGGAGGGCACAACTTTGGAACATAAAGCCAAGGAGCGAGAAAGCGAGAAACACACAGTGAATGCATCCTTCGAGGTTGGGCAAGGGAGTCGGGTGGCAGCTAAGAACAATCCAACTCGCCCAGGTCATGGAAGAGGGCGAAGGAGGAGAGGAAGAACACGGCAATTAGTGAGACAGGAAACAAGAACCCCCACCCCAGGATGTCAAAGACGAGGCAGAAAAACAATGAAACGTATGGTGCAGGAAGCTGAGAAAGCCTACAATAAAGGAACTGATGCTGAGATTCGCAGGTTGATCCAAGAATTATAAGTAGATGCAATGTAGGAAGACTCGAAATTGGAGATGGAGGACTGGGGTAACCTTATTCTAGACCCGGGTAACACCAAGGGTCGCTTGACCCTATACAAGGAGGGTTTGCATGTATATTGGGTGTTGAAGTGACTACTTGCAAAGGAAATGGAGCAGGTTGCAGTGGAAATGGCAGAGATGGCTCAAGGCATACCCAATTTAAGGCGTGAAATGAAAAATCTCCAAATCACTATGCTCATGCAGGACAGTAAGTTGGAGGAAATTCAACAATATCCGAAGAAGCCGGATCCAACAATAAGATACGAGGATACTCCACTTGAAATCATGGTATATTAGTCCTTCTGGTTGTTCCTATGGTTTTCCTTGTTAGTTCTCTGAGAACAATGTCTCTTCCTTCTGTTTATAGTTTTAATGATGGTAGGAATCCAGTTTAGTAATTTGGTACTGAATTTTATCTGGCATGGATATGTAGACTTATTCTATTTTACTACAGGTTGGCTTATAAATACTTAAGGTGGCCAATAGATCCAGTTTCCCTTCTGGGTGGGTTGAAGCTACCGAATGATTGTACATACTTCAACTTGGTTTTGATATAAATGGAAAAATAAGGGTCATGCTTTAGCTTACAAAAAAAATGAATATGAAAAGATGGAGAAAGTAAAAAATAATTTAAATATGTTGTAAATCTGATGACTCATTGAGAAAAATCAAGATTATATTATTTCTTGTATTTTGCAAAAACAAACTATATATAAAAAAATCATCATCAAAATATTTTGAGGGAAATAAACTATTTAAAACATTACAACTAAAAAAATGATTTCAAGAGTAATATCTTTGCATTAAATTATTAATACTACTCTTCAAAATATAAGAATTATTAATTGTCAAAGGTTGTGATACCTAAAATTAAAAGAAATATATGTGCATATCAATCCTCTTGCAAAGTATGGATAAGATTGTATCCCGTATTCATTACCAACTAATTACTAAGAGACAATTACATACACTGAAATATAGCACAACAATTGTAACATTCACAAACATTACCATCCAAATTTAAACACACAAAGCACTCAAAGCCAGACAAACCATTCTAAGCAAACAACACAAACAAAATTAAAGAAGATAATAATATAGTCATGTCAAACAAAGAAAACATCATGTAAATTTCAAGGTATGAAGTTTATCTCAAACATATACATAATAATTATAATATAAAAATGTATCATTGTAATGATAGAACCATGTCAAACAAAGAAAAAAATATGTAAATTTCAAAGTATGAATTTTATTTCAAACATATACATAATAATTATAATCTAAAAATGTATCATTGTGACCCTCAATGAACCATGCTAAATCCATCTAACTTTAGACCTTTCATATGTTGAGAGGAATCAAATCCCAAATACAAACTTTTCTCCAAATTTTACAATCCAAAAAAATTGCATGGTACTCAGCCCGTAATAAATCCAAAATTAGTAATAAATTTCGAATTCTGCCATAAAAATATGATAAACAAAAACTATTTCAATCGTTTTACTTTGTACAAATCCATCGAAATATCTTTAAAAAATCTACAATCAAACTATACTTGGACGTCCAAACAATTCCTGGTTTATTGCCACAAATGTGTCTCGGCAGTAGAAAACCCTATAAACATGATAAGCTAAAAGTTTATGGAACTCGTTTGTATTTTTCCTTTTCACACTTATGGTAAAATGGCAAATAAAATTATAAAGATCATACGCTAAACCAACAATTAAACTTGTAGTTATTTTATTTTATTTATTAAATGTTAAATATTATTTTATACGATATATAGATTATTATTTAAATATATAAATTAAGTTTTTATTATAATATTTAAAATATTTTGTATTTTTGTGTATTTTAAAATTCATTTTAATTGTTTAGGGTTTGAATAGATACGGAATTGGATGTTTGGTTAATTCAGATTTTAGGTGAATAATAAAAGGAAAAAGAATATAGTCTTAAATAAAATTAAAAATAAAAAATATTTAATTATCTTTAGTTTAGAAAGAAAAATAACTAATTTAAAATGTCATTATTAAATTTAAAAAAATCATTTTTTAGTTTATGAAAATTATTTAACATTCTTATTTTTTTATATATAAATAATTGGATATACTTAGAAATTTGTTTTTAATTATTTTATTGATAAAAAATGTATAATTTGCAAAAGGAAAAAATTACATTTAGACTTTTGGTTATAAAAAAGACAATGAAATTTATTTTTTTTTATTGGTATAATTATTATCTATTTCTGTTACAATTCTATTAGGTTTTATATCTATAATTAAGATATTCAATATATAATAATATTGTTACAATATATAATATATTATATAGATATAATAGTATGATCTAATATAATAGTATTAATAAATATAAATCTAGATTTTTTTTTTTAAATATATTTAATATATGAAATAATATAGAAATATTAAGTATCAGATAGTTTAATTCTAATAATTATCATTGATAATTATTTTTTAAAAGTTTTATAAAATTTTTACTAAAAAAATATTTATAAATTTTAAAAATAAATAATATTATGATGATGGTGGTGGTGGTGGTTAATGTCCACTGAGATCAAACTTTGTTCTATGGGACCTAAAGAAACAAATATTTAGTTTGATTTAAGATTTTATTCCCAGCTCAAAAAGCTTGGAGAGAAGCCTCCCAAGCTCGCTATAATTTTGACAACCTAAAAGGCTAGGAAGGTCAGTATTGCAACAAAGGTTTTTAGAACAAGATCTAGTGTGGTTGTACATGGGGCACTCTAATAGAAAGTGATTTTCATCCTTGATGTTCGTATTCTCACATAGATGGCAGAACCTTTCCATCCATGGTGTTTTAGGAATTGCCCAACGACCCTTTTCACTATGGAGCTCATGAGAGCTTTTTCTAATCTTGGGTATATTAATTTTATTCTTTGAGCTAGTTAAAACAGAGAGATACTTTTGATCTTGTAGGGTGGGGTTAATGACCTCCTTATAATATCTTAATTTTCTTTTAGCTGCTAAATATTTATCACACCACATTTTCTCTTTCAACCTAGAAGTAACAATATTTTTAATGTTATTAATGTTTTACAATGCAACATTCTCGTCCATCTCCCAATGGTATAACCATGCCCTAATGTCTTTATACCAACCTCGTTTGAGCTTTGGGTGATTTTGGCTAAAATTTAAAGCTAGCTTAGGAAGTTTATGGCCTCCTATATTATTGAGTTTGTGGGTGTACAATAAAAACCTGATCATAATTAAATTATCGATAAAGAAAAACCCACTTCTCTATATATATTCAATTATAAATTTCACTATTAAAATTTTATTTTTGAAACTTACCATACAACACATGCTACACTCTAATGAGTGAAATTAAAAAATAATAAATCAAAAAGTGAGTTATTTTACTGTGCTTATTATTTGCCATATACTTGCTTCTTACCTCCAAGATATGATAATTTTAAATATCCTCAAAACCAATATAAATGAATAATATTCTCATGTGGTTTAAACTAGGTTATAGCGAATGATGCAAACTTAATTATTTACTTATACCTTTCCTCTTTGGTGGGAAAGCGCTTGGTCTCACAGAAATGATAAACTAAAATTTAACAGTATTAAATTCAAAAACGAAAGTATAACGAATATATATTAATAATTCACAATTTATTAGTGAGAGAGAGTATAGTATTTTATTTGGAGTGAAATTGCATGAATTGGTATTATTTAATTTATTGTGCTATTGCAATTTTAATCAATGTTTCACTCAATATTTAATATTTTAATTTTTTAAAATTAAAAAATAATTATTTCTAATTTTATGAAAATTTTAATTATAATTTTTTATTGGTTGAGTGAGTTATGATGGGACATACTTTCTTATTGGAGGACATTCTATTTTTCATATTTGTCTCTTCTTGACAAATCATTTAAAAAAAAACTAATTTTGTGTGGTTATTTCATTGGTGAGTGTTATGGCACTCACGTTAACATTGTTATGCTACTACTTTGTCCAATGATGCTAAAATTCACGTGGTTGGACGTCCTTTACATAAGCTCGGAGGGCATAGGAGCGAGGTGAGAAAATATGCAATTCATACCATTATATTTCATTTTGCATAGCTTCCTTGGGTGTAACATTTCTTATGTGAAGCTTTTACTGTGCGGAGGACGGGGTATCTGTGTGAGAATGTGGGTGTAGAGGAAACTTTATATTGCTAGAAAAATATATTTTACACTATTTCTTTTAGTTTCCACTCCATTAGTGAGTGCTTTGACACTCACATTGTTATGCTAATGCTCTATCCCATGATGCGAGAATTAATATGGTTATAGGTCCTTTAGATAGCCGAGGCGGGATTGGAGGTGGGGTAGCTAAACAAATCCCCAATTAATATTATAATTTTTTTATCGTGGGTAGCTTCCTTATGCAGATTTTTTACTGTGTAGAGGATGGGGTATGTGCAAAAGAATTGTGGTAGAGAGAGAATTTTATTTTGTAGGCATAAAATTAATTTGAAAGGTTCTGCAAGGTAGTTGTTCCATAGAGCTTTGAACATGTGAGGAATGAAGGATATGCGCAGATGAAAAACCTTTCATTATCTAGAATAAAAAGAAGGGGGGAGGTGCAAGGAAAAAGCAAGACAAAGGGTGAGCAAAAAGTGCAGACTGTGAAGGGGCACTGAACATTTTCAGTGTGCATAATGTAAAGGGGAAGTTAATGTTATGTGCAATATAGAGGAAAAAAATGATGATTTGAATTAAAAAAGTTTGCTGCACTCAATATATATTCACACTCTTTCTTCTACACTTCCTCTATAACCTCTCTCTTTTCTCCACAAATCAAAATCCTTCCACACTACATACAATTAGAATATTTATCATTAATGTGTTAAAGGAATTAATTATGGACATTACATCTTAATATGTAAACTATATTATTAACTACCTAATTAAGATATATATCAATAAATAACACTATAATACTACAACATTATGAATCTATAATGATATGTGGGGGATGGGGTATGTGTGGGAATTTATATGTAGAGAAAAATAAATTTTAAACTCTTTCCATTTAATTTTCTACAAATTAGTTTGCAAGGAGAGTAATAAGTAGAATCTATATGAATGAAGGATATTCAAGGAGGGTGTAAGTGCGGAGAACATGGGGGGGGGGGGGGGGATGGGAGTTGGAATGTTTCTTCAGTTAGTACTACAACAATGATAGCAAGACAAATATTTCTAGTTCATGTATATTTTATTATTTTATTTTAAGCTGTTTTCAATTTAAAACCTTGAAAGCAATTCTACATAGTTGTGAATGTGTGCATAATGAAATATGTGTGGATGACGGGGTATGTGGAGGTGAGCTAGTGTGCACAGGGAACTTTCTTTGTAGGAACAGAATTTATTTTAGACTCTTTTCCAAATAAATTTTTGATAGGTTTAACTATGCAGGGTATTATTTTATTCTAACTAGGAACGTGAAATTCAATGCGTAGACACAAAATTAGTGGAACTAGGTGCTAGAGTCAGTATTTGCATATTGCCACCAGTGATAAAAAACCCTCTTTTATATCATATTAGGGCCCCATTCTGGAATTTCTTTCATTCCACCTAGGTCCTCATTTAAAAATTTACTCGCTCATGGTAGCCCTATGTCAAAATCCCTACTCTCTCAAAAAATTGATATTTGTTGGCCATCTTCATGTGTCTTACTGAGCATACATTGACTATAAATTCTCATTTCATCATGTTTTGTGTCAATCAAGTCCACATGGAGTCTCCTCATTCAAGGTCCCATTAGGTCATTAGGTTTCATTCTTTCAAGGTCCAACAATACTTCATTTCACTCCATAAAACCAACAAAAAAGAATGAGAGTTAGAAAAATAATATATTTTTTCATTTAAAAAGGATTGGAAAACATGTGGCTATGTTTTCCAAAGTTATAATTTTTAGTCCAAGTATTAGTTCCATTTTAGAGTGTGATTTTATTCCAAAAAACATACATGTAATATTTTTTCTAATTTATGTAAATTTACATTCATTATATGTAATAAGTTACTATACCTAAGCTATCAAATCAAATAACTATGTGTCAAATTCAACCAAGCGAATTCGAATGTGAAGAGTGCCAAAACTCCATGCATCATCAACCTACCAAAAAGAAAATCATAGAGTAAAGGGAAATTGAAAACCAATTCATAAAGAAGAAATGAAATATTATAAAGTGGGTTTTAAAGCTAAAAGATCAAATTCATTTGAGTATAAATTCCTTCCTAGCATCTAACTCAACTCCATTTGCCTCTTATCATTTCTTGTGCAAACCCCAAGGGACCATTTTTCACAATTTTGGGCGAAAATCAACAAAATAGAGCAAGCATTGTGTGTTCTCTTTTGACATTGCACGTTCTCTTTAGGCGCTGCACACTTACCTGACCCTGCTCACTTTCCACGGGCATCGTGTGTTCCCTTTAGGTGTTGTGTGCTTTCTAGAGGTGCTACACACTTGCCACAGGTGTTGTGTGTTTGTCCAAGAGAGATAAAATCACCTCCTCAGCTCCACCAAATTTGCATTCGACCTCCTACAAGTAAGTAACCACTAAATATTACATGTTTCTTCCTCCTAAAATCATTCTCATGGCGTTTTGAAAGCTTGTTGAAGATTTGGTATTATTTTCACATCTAAACCATAGTATCTCCCTAAAAACTATCCTTGCTCTCTCAATTCCTAAATTTTAACTCCCCTGCACTTTCATACACCCACTACACCTTCATTCCCTTTCCCTAAACCCTTTTATCCCAATAACTGTTTAAAACCTTTGTACCTAAACCCTATGTCCTAGGTGCTACATCTACCTAGGATTCCAAAACACCTACATTGCAAACAATTTCCCCATCCCAAAAATATATCATATTAATACCCCATATCCTTCTCCATTACATACATCCCTCCACCCATATCCTTCATATTTCCCTTCTCCATTCCCCATTCCAAAAAAAAAAAAAATACAATCCAACAACCTTATACCTCCCTAGGATTTGATATTAAGACACTATGGAAAAAGAGAGCTCAAGAAAGCTCACAACGGAGGCACGATACTCATATTTGAGCCAATAAATCTAAGGGAACTCTTGGAATCTCATATGACTATGATATCCTTCAAATATCTAGGATGTTATGATTTCTGTGAGAAAATTCAGGTAGTTCAACACCATCATATGTTGTCTAGACTCTTCATATCTAAACTCCAAGACAACCAAGTCACTTTAGTAGGTGTCACTTTTACTTTATCTACTGCCATTATATTAGTTTCCACCATCCCAGATGTTGGGGAGAAATGGTTTAAACAAGGTGAGATGGAGAGACATTATTATGAGCCTTTCATAAAACCAATGCGTCGAAATGAAATGAAGGGCTATTTTGCTTTTTCTCACCTACCAGACATATATGCTCTCATGATGAAAATTATCATGAAATACTTTTCATGTGAAAGGATATTTTCTAGGCTTTATTCTTATCAAATTCTGCTTTTAATGCAATTCACTAGGGTAAAAATGCTCAATATACCCTATTATATGTCCTGGAGAATTGATAAGATGGCCTACATTGTCCAGATAGGGGAGTATGGATATCAAATGAAGAGTCTCTTTCATCATTCGGTCATTAAAATCATAGTCCTTTATCATCTCAAAGAGCTCAACATTGCCTGGAGTACCTTCATAGCCAATCATATTCACTGATTCATCCACTCAAAGTTTTCAAAGTATCCCTTCATTCTCTCATCCTTCCAACTCCATTCCTCCATCTCAGCCCATAGATCATCCATCCTCATCCAACCAGTCACCATCCCCATCACCTCCATCATCACTATTTCATGAGCATATTCATTCATGTAATAGAGATGAAATCAGATACCACGAGCAGATTGAACAGATTGAGGTTATCAAGCCTAAAGGGGCTGATTTGGGAACTTTGACACACATTTATCAGAGAGGCCATAGGTAGGTGATTTCCCCACAAATTGTGGGAGGGGCATTGCCTTCTTCATTAGCAAATCAAGTACAAAATGGAAAAGAAAAGATGACAGAGACAAATATTTAGCATGAGCAAGAGGACCTCCATGAAACAGAGCATGATTTTGACTTGGTTGACTTAGCTGAACATGATGATAGTGAGAGCATGATTATTGTCATCAAAGAAAAATATGCACTTATCCAGGAGCTCCAGATCAACTAGAGAGATCAAAATACATCGTCTCATATTATGAGCAGGAGAATAAGAAACTTCAAGCCAAAAATGATGTCATGGACATTAAGCTCATCAAATAAAAGAGGGAAGAAATGAAAGCCAAAGCATTGCTAGATGAGGCATATGATAGGTATGGTGAACCTAAAGAAGGGAATGAAGATAGAAAGTGAACTAAATTAGAGGGATGAAAAGAGCTCTAGAACTTTTGAAACAAAAGGAAGTTGAGCTTACTAATGAGCTCACATGGAATGATAAATTTTCCATATTTATCAATGAGAACTAGGAGCATTGGCTTGATAAGGTCAATAAACATCCAGAGAAGCTCCTAGACAAAGCTAATGAGGTAAAACACTATGCCAACATAGAAAGGAATGTTAGGGAAAAACTCAAGGCTAGAAAGACAAAAATTGAAGTCCTAACTCACAAAAAAGAGAAGGAGAAGTTTGACATACTTGCAGAGGCTTCACTCGAAGCGTAGCTACACCAAACATAATCTCCTTGACCAATTTTGAAGTCTCTCAGCACATTTTAGCAAATATATGTTTTCTGTCTTTCTTAGACAATTTGAAATATCAACTGCATGGTAAAACACGTAGTTCCCTAGCCGTTGTGCAATTTTTTGGGACACTTTTTGGAGAAATATAATCCATTAGTGGATGCATAAGGACTAATATATCTAGGAAAACCATTTTCTAGCACTACTTTTCAAAAATCATAGGTGAAAAGGGAAAAAAAAAACTAACAAGAAATCATGCTTCTGCCCTCCTTTTTCGTTTGGTGCTGCGCAGTTGACTAGTATTGGGAGAATGAAGTTTTGGAGGGTGAAATCAAGCCCATTTTTAAAATTATAGGCATATTTGGAAGCCAGACAAAATAATCTTTCTAATGAACTATCCCAGGCTCAATTTGGACACTAGGAAGGTACGCAAAAGTGGGTCTCAATATGGCACTACACACTTGACACTCTGAGTGCGGACTTGATAGTTGTCCTAATTTTTCACTATTCTTGTCCAAATTTTATTTTCACCTATGGTAAATCAACATTTTACCAATTTAATGGATATTATAAATGTAATTATGGTATTTTATTATTACCTAAGGGTAAATATATTAGGCGAATAGTCTTCATCAAGTCAAATGAATTAGTTACAATGTAATTAGGGATGAGTCACTTTGACCACCCTACACTCTAGATATTAGTTTAGATTTTAGTGGAATTTCTCCTCTTCTCATCAATTCAACCCCTATGGTTGGGAGGATTTTTTTTATGTCTATATATTCCCTTTCCTCACTTTTTTCAGTGGTTGGACTCCATTGGATGTTATACTAGTGTTTTGGACTTTGCAATGGAATATATTGGATGAGCTACAGCTATTTTGGTGGGATTCTTGTGGCATGGTATTTTTATATTGCTTCTTCTTCAGTTACATGTGTGTAAATGTTTTGTATTTTTCATGATCCATTTCACTTCTAAACATGTTCGATTTTCAAGGGTGATAAGAAAAATTCATCTTTTATGCTCTGTTTTGGGAAAATCATCATAATTTGCTTCATTTATTCAATTTAAAGGGAGTCCATGATCTCCATGCTCTCTTTAGAACATCATCAATCTAAACCATTCCATCAATATACTACAAAGTGTTAAAGTACTTTCATACCTTCCCCCATCAGATGTTTGCAATTCTAATTTTCTTTTTGCCTGACCTCCTTCACTCTCTAAACTAATTCACTCATGTAGTGAGTACCCCAATAAAATCAAATAAAAATCCTTAGCTACTATATATAGCCTAAAATTGCTAATCCATCCAAAAATCTTGGTTGTGATCCTTTGGAGAGACACCTCTCCGGCTTGGTAGGGCTAAATACAAAGTCAAAATATTTGTTTCTGGTGACCTCAGTTGGACCCTTCCTCAACCTTGGAGATGCAAAGGAGTGATAACATAGTGGTGCCATTGTCGGGGAACAAAATATTCATTTTCCTAGGGTGTACGACAAGTTTTCATTGAAATTTCGTCCTTCAGATCATGGAAATAAGTTTCGAAAAGGCTGATTCCATAATCACAATGTCAAGATTGTAGAGTTGGCTTTAAGGAGACAAATAACATGCAATTCCACATCTTGAACCAGCTGATTCAGTCGAATATATTCAGATCTTGTTAAAATATAAAAGAAGTTTATAAATCATAAGTTCAAATCAAACATCATTTCATTAGTAATCTCTTGATCATTACCTATTAAAATTTTCTATTGAAAGAAATTCCTTGGTGGTGAAGATTGAAGTTCTGTTTGTTTCGCTCAAGTTCAAAATATTTTACCTTACATAGTCTTTGACCCTATTAAGATTCTAGCTCCAAAAATATATACCAGGTAAAATGCTGACCCGAACCCTCCTCCTCCTGTTGATGATCCTAAAAGATTTTTAAGAAAACCTAAAATCCATTTCCCTGAGACTGAAAGCACAAAGTTGGAAAGGGCCACTTCCTTGCTAGATCGGATACAGAGTATTAAGGATATTCCTTTTGATATTAAATTCAAGCTATCCCTATTTCGTTCAAAATCTAAGTCTTGTCTTATAGAGGTAGTGTTCAATCCCATAAATTTGATTCATACTTACCCACATCAAAATCTTTTTTTAATCAATCTTCTACTACATGACAGTCTTCAAAACATTAGCATGAGCTTTGGTTTAATTTTGAGAAACTTCAAAGCCTTGTCAATCAATTACAAATTATTGTGGAAAAGGTCTATATCCAGTATCAACTTGAAAACTTATCTTCTGCCATACCTCTACAACACCTCCGAAAGCAACCATATTAACACCTCCATCTTCATCCTGGCCAACCCAACCCATTGTAATCCCCATATGCTCTCCCCTAGTACTCATGGCAAGATTTACTCCCCTATAATTACATGATCAGTTGGCAACTTTACCTCAGACCTATGGCTAGATACTTCCTATTTTTTATGGAAGCACGAGAATCGCAGCGCTTAAACATATTGACAACATGGTTGATTTCATTCATTTAGAGGAGTTTAATGAAGAAGATGCCAAAATGAGATTAATGGCTCAAAGGTTTTCTGGAGATGTGAAATAGTGGTTCTGTGGTTTGGAAAATCGCTCCATTAATACCCCTCAAAGGCTAATGAGTTGCTCTTTTCCTAGTGGCAGGAAAGGAAGAATCCATTGCATATCTTCGTGGAATCCAATACATTGAAAATTAATCCTAATGAGACAATTAAGGATTTTACTATAAGGTTCAATCAGATCTACAATTCCATACCAGATAACATGAAACCTCCACCTGATTTGGCACTTCGACATTATCTAGATGCTTTTGATCCAGAGATGGCTTATCAGCTAAGGGAAAGAGATCTTTCCACTTTGGAAGAAATGAAAAATAATGCAGTGAGTGTGGAAGCAAACTCAATGGTTCGAAAGTCTTAATTGAAACATGCGAAACTAGAGAAGAAAGTAACAATCAAAGAAGAACCCTCTTCTTCCACCAATATCAAACTATATGCTTTGATCACAACCATGGATAGGATGGTTGACTAAATAATAAATTTGGATAAATAGCAAGAGCCACAACTCAGGAATCTGAATTTCAGAAACTAGCATTAACCTCGGTATAGGATAAAATAATGAGAGAACAAATCTCCTAAGGCATCAACATCTTAGTAGAAAATTCTGACACCCTTGCAACAAAATTACGCTCAAGGAGAATCAGAGCATGAAATAGACCTAATTATCGAAGAAAACCACTTCTTTAGGGAAGATTACCATCCCATTTTCTTAACTAAAAATGACAAGTATGTTGAGAAGATGGAGGAACCTAAAGATGAAGACTACATATTGGCAAATGACTATGCATTGGAAACCCAATTAGATGATTATCTAAGAGGATACTTCAATGGACTCAACTCTCAGTAGAAGAAATATTCCTTGAGAAATAGAGATGTCTTGATCAATCCCATTCAAAAAAGGACATCATAGCAGAAAAATACCCAACCGAAGAATTCCTGAAGGTAATCAATGTAAAGGCAAAGAGATGACAACTGCTAACCAAAACAAAGTAAATCATCCATCTACAAGAAATCTAAACAAGGACCATGATAGTTAGAAGAAAGGCCAGACATCAAAAGATCTACTCAAGAAAAGAGACATCATCCAAAAAGAGGTAGATAAATCTAACTCATTTAGTTTAGAAACTGAAATTTCAAAGTTGAAAGTGTCAATCCCTCTTACTAAAGTTGTCAAAAATACCCATTACAATTTTGATATAGTTAAAGTGTGGAAAGTTGATACTATGTCCGACATGGTTAATGTTGAATATGATCAACCTGAATTGATTTTTGGTCCAGCCATAGATGGTCAGTCAGAAGATAGTGTGGTTCCTCTATTTTACCTGATTTTAAGAATCCATGAGTACATCCTTCATAACTCCATGCTTGATTCATGAGCCTCCTATAATTTAATGGCCAAGGCCATCATGGAAAATTTGGGTCTAGATATAACGCGTGAGTACCATGACTTGTATTCTTTTGATTCTGCTAAGGTCTGTAGTATTTTTCTAATAAAAGGTTTGGCAGTATCCCTTGACCAAATCCTAGCAAAGAATGTCTTAATGGATGTGGTGGTAGATAATATACCCCCATGGTTTGGTATTTTATTGTCAACGTATTATGGAGCGAAACTAAGAGGCATATTGCAGTTAGACTTCTCCTATGATACTATTCCAGTTTTTAGGTAATTGAGGAAATTGTATCAAGAAAGCAAAATGAAACTCATGATAACTAGCAAGGAGAAGCCCAATAATCATCCTAAAAATGTTGTACATATAGATTTAGAGTCATTTATTTTATATAATGATAGTGGAATGGATGTTGTAGATATTCAGCTTGAGGATATTAAATATGTACCAGAGATTTCCAATTGTATAAGGACAGTGTTAGATCAGGAAAAAAAAGTTGCCAAGTTTTGTTGCCTTGATGAGGCCTGACCCAGTTACAAAGTTAATTAGCCAAACAAGTCCCTGTACTACTGGCCCATTCAGCAATAGTCCACAGAGCATGGACTGAGTTCTCACCTGAAGTAGTATAGGGGGATGCTGGAACCAGGTTTCCGCACCCTTGAGATGTCTGAAGGTTTGATTCGGTCCAATTGCTCATCCCTGTGCACAGGTTGCTTCGTGAACTTTCCTCACTTTTTTGGCCTAATATAATTGCCTTCATGCAACCCTAACTAGGGTTTGTGGGGCTTCCACATTGTTGGAGCAACACTCTACTCTATTTCCCTATGTCTCACCTAACGTCTTACCTATCTTCCTTCACTAGTTAGTTATCTTCCAGTAAATAGAAGCCTTGTATTATATTTAATTATACATCACACTCATATAAGCTAGTGCAGAAAATAAAAAATACACTTGCAATTTATACTCAATAATGCATTAAACAGGAAAATATCCACAAAACTATGGTCAACTTCTCTTTATTAATTCTTCTAATGGTTACAGACTCGACCTGCCCTGCGCACTCAGCTATACGTGTCCGCGCACTTAGATGTTGACTACTAGGCCTTTGAACACTCAACTATAGAGTCTTCTCCTACTCTATGACCCAAAGACACACTTTACACTTTGACTCAGTCTCTTAGACTCATCATCCTTCTTTTCCTTCTCTATATGTTATCTTCTACACTTAGAGCCTCACTCTATTTATACAATATCATGGTTGGCGAACCATGGGTAGTTCTATCAAGTCGACATTACATTACAAAAGCGAGGGCAGACAACCCTGTGACTCTATTAAGACTTCACGCTCCATGCCCACAATTCCCGGACCTTTTACAAAATATTTGGTCAAAACTTGGGCTTTAATCCCTAAAACATGCCTTGAGGGGGATTCCATGCCCAACAGGCCCCTAACGCAAACATTGTGACTTGCCCTCAAGTCACTCTATTGGCACAAAGATCTTCATGTAGAGTCCCTCCAACTCTGTCTGAACCACTGCAAGGTTGGGAACACACTGAGCCACTTCCTGTTCTATCTCCTGTATGCATTGTTCCAAGCCTGTGGTGTCAGAACTACTTCCCTGCATTTGTGACTCTATCCTCTACATTTTTTTATAGTCCCGTGCCTTTGTCCGGATCCTTGAATCACAAAGATTGTGCTTATGTTGGCTAGTCAGGTAGCTGAGCCACCCGTGTAGGACTTCAATAGGCTGCCATTCACTTTTCCTAGGAAAGGCTCTCCATTTTGTTTGACTAGCTGTAACGTGCCTCTGTCTATGACCTCCTCAACAACGTATTATCCCAGCGAATGCATTTTGAACTTTCTTGGGAATTTATCAAACTTATTATTATACAACAACACTAAATCATTTACCTTGAAGGTGTGACACTTAATATGGTGATCGTGCGAGGCCTTCTCGAAATTATTTTCCACTTACGCGAGCCTCTCTTCAAGGGCTTCATTGTCTGTCATACCTGTGAGCACTGCTATGCGTGGACTATGTACAATATACTCCATTGGCATGAAAGCTTCCATACCATAAACCAACTGAAAAGGTGTATGTCCCATTAGTTTCTTGCACATTGTCCTATAAGCCCATAGTACTGCACGTATGCGTAGGTCCCAATCACTCCACTACACATTCCATACTTTGGTTAGCGCAGTTACCAGTATTTTGTTAAATTCTGCTACTGTCCCATTATCTTATGGGTGATATGGTGCACTGATGGTTTTGTTCAGTATATGTGTACCATGATCACTCGTTAAGATTTTTAGACATCCAAATCAAGTCAACACATGTTCAAAAAAAAACTTCACAGTCGCGGCAGTCGTGCAGTCTTTAACGAACTATGCTTCTACCCAATGAGTCATGTACTCTGTCACGATGATAATGTATCTCATGCTCATCTTTCGCTAAGGTTTGATAGGCCCTACAAAGTTGATTTCTCACTTTTGGAAGGGCTGCAATGTCATTTGTGGATTCAAAGGCATCTCGTCCCTCCGCAATTTTTACCTATCCTTTAACATATATTACAGACCTTATAGTGTGCTTTTGAATCCTGATGAAGGGTTGGCCACCACAACCTATGCAGAGAATATTTTATGCGGTTGCTCTCCCTACATAGTGTCATCATATAGTGCCCCTATGCACTTCCATGAGGATCTGACTTCGTTCAAATGTAGGTACATAACTTTGTAGTATCTCATCATTGCCCACCTTGTATTGGTGCCCCGCAATGAAAAAAAATCAGTCACACACACTACCTATTCCTCCTTCTACTAGACCGAGTATTCCTTCAGCACAATCCCTGTTGTTAGAAATAGGATTATATCTTCAAAGTGTGTGTCCACTACTCACACAGTAAAGAGTTGAGCATTAGGTAATCCTTCTTCAAAATTAGTAGGTTCCTCACCTGTCTCAATTCGCGATAAGTGATATGGTCCTATGTTCAGGTGTCCACGCTTCACAACGACCTCAAAATCATATTATTGGAACAATAAGAGCCACTTGCATATGCACCCACCCCCCAACACAGGCTTATTGACCAAGTATTTTAGCATGGAAGGGCATGTATACATCTTGAAATGTCCCCCTAGAAAATAGCATCGGTATTTTTGGAGCATGAACACCATAGCTAACTCCTCGCATTCAGTTGTGGAATAGTCTTTTTCCACTTTAGACAACCTGTGACTTGCAAATGTGATATGGTGATCCAATCCCTCTCCACCCTCCTATGTGAGTACTGCTCCTAGTGCTATACACGACGTATCAACATGGACATGAAACTGCACATCCCATTACGGGAAGATTAGAATTGGCATCAAGGCCAATTTCCCTTTTAGTACATCCACGCTCTTCATGCAATCATCATTCCAGCAGAAGATGACATCCTTTTTCAACACTTTCTCCATTAGCATGGTGATCTGGGCATAGATTTTTATGGACTTCTTATAGTACCCCTTATGTCCTAGGGTAGCGCGATTTGGGGTCTACCATCAGTCCCTATTTGCAAACCACATGTCCCAACAGGTTCCCAAAGGGAACGAGGAATGTACACTTCTTGATGTTTAACGCGATTTGGAGTCATTAGCAAGTATCCAACATCAAGCATAAGCTCACTACATGGTGCTTAACCAACTTGAATAGAGTTCAATCATCTAGATAGACCTCCAGGAACTTGTGGATATATTCTTTGAATGTTGCAACAACTATGTGCAAAAAGATGGCAGGCACATTCTTCAACTCAAATAGCATAATCGTGTATTGAAAGTAGCCCCACTCAATCGCGAAAGTCTTCTTGCTCCTATCTTTCAGTGTGATTTTGATCTAGTGGTACTGTGAGAACCCATCAGTAAAAGAATATGCTTCTTGCCCACCAACGTTTTCCAATACTACATCTATGAACAAAGTTGGGAATGGGTTTTGCACACATGCATCATTCAATTTCTTGATGTCCACGCATATTCTTATCTCGCCCTTCTACTTCTTTTCCTGCACCACCATAGGGCTTACCTAGTTGGATTCTTCCATTGACTCAATGATTCCAGCTGCAAGCATTTTGTCTAGTTTTACGTGAACCTTTTCCTTGTACATCAGATTCAAGAGGTAAGGCCTCTACTTAACTGGCTTTGCCTCAAGTTTCAAGGTGATCTTCATCATCCCTAAATCACCAACAATCCCCTTTAAGTCTATGATCTTGGTTGGGAATAAGTGCTAGTAGTTGTTGAGTAACTCAATGACCTTATCCGCCATCATGTCATCCCAATAGTCGTCGAGCATTGCATACTTAGGTTCGGCCTCCATACCAATGTTTACCTACTTGTCTTTACCAGCGCGGTTATCTCAGGGTATTTAATCAATGGCCCTTGAACCTCGCTATAGCCTTTAATTTCTTGAATGTTAACTTTTCACAGATCTTTTTCATCTTCTTCAGCATTCACTTTGTAACAATCCAGCGTGTAGCTCAATTGGGTTGCCCATTCAGGCTTAATCACTTCCATTGTATCCTGCGGTATTTTAAAGATAGCTGCTTTTAGTCCTTGTAGCGTATCATCAATAGTATCCCACCAACGATCCTCAAATGTGAAGGTTAATAGGAATCCTTCACGCAAGATATCCCATTCACTCATTGCATGGTGGTGCTCCATCTCTATATACTAGTTCATGGGTATAATGTCCAGGGTATGATAGAACAAATACACCCACTCAGGTTGTGGCTCTTCCCCATAAACTCTTGTCCATTTGATGAGGTGGACCCATGGATCATCCCATCTATCATGCTTGTATTTTAACCACATCTAAGGCTTCCCAAACTGCATGTGCATCATTATTTTGCATTCATGGCAGACGTCAAAGCTTCTTTTGTGCGTACCCTACCACCTCGCAGGCGTAGCGCATAGTACCCATTTAAAAGCTTTGAAATGTTGTTGTTCCAGAACTTCTCTTTCAAATCTTCTCAAGAAGTCATCCACCTCACTTAACCCATCATATGTAGGTAGATACCCCACCTCCATCAATGCACAATGCAGTGATCTTGTCATCACGTTACTGTTCAGTTTGGTTAACTTGTGTAACTGGTTCTGCCATCGTTCTATTTCTTCATCTAAATCTGATGTGCTGGAGATTTCGTGCTCCCATGAGATTCATCCATCTGTGGCCATATTCACCCAATCTTGCTATTGCACAGTTATATTATAGATGTAGTCCACTTCATCGTCACTGTCATAGTCACACACTAGCTCCATGTAGCAAGATCCTTCTGTAGGGTCCAAAGGTACAACTACATGCAAATACTTTTCTCAAAACTCATCTCGCGCTTCTTCAGATTTATCACCACATTCATGTCAGTGGCCCAATCTATTCTTAATAGCATGGGGTAGGGATTGTCATCATCAACAATCTCTATCACTTCAAAATAGTCTAGCATGCTTGCGCCTTCAATATCTACTATGATTCCTTGCAATCTCTCCATAGGTAGGACCTTTTGTTGGTTCACCATTCGCAGTTGGATAGGAGACCATTGTAGTGTAGGCCTTCCCATGTACTCCCATATATACTTTGGTACGACATTCACGTCTGATCCTAGATTCGGAAACACTTGGTCCATCTCATATTCCCTGATCTATGTAGTCAATCTCATCTCCCTTCCTATTCGCGTCATGTGCTTTTCGAGCTTTTGGAATATGCAGAGTTCTCATGGCGCGGTCCCAACACATCTATTTATGAGTTCTTGTAGCCCTTTTATAGCCTTGTTATCACCTAGTAGCTTCATGCATATTTCTAGGAATGTAGTGAGCATTGATGGGTCCATTCCAGCCTCGGTCTATCTTTACTTCTTGAAGTGGAGGCATCAACAAATCTCTTCTTAGCTTCTCTGAACACTCTAAATCAAACTCTAGTTCCTACATTAGAACCTTGTGAACCCAAGTACTTTCTTCAAGCTACTTTCCTTTGTCATCCCTTGTCATAATTCCACTTCAGATCACAATATTTACATTAGGATCTTCCTCGCATGGCTTAGACCTCATCATTTGCAGGTTTTGAGTTGGGAGAGGTTGGTGTGCTCCTTTATCCCGCAACCTCACTATAAGTGTGGGACAATCCTCTATCTCATGATCAGAGAATGTACAATACAAGCATGATGGTTGCATTGGATTTGTATAATTGCAGTCATAATATCTTGGCCCTACACAATTGTAACATATCAGTTGTTGGTGAACTCTTCCCAGTCCTCCTCCACTAGGGCCTCGTCTGTGCCCCTGCAATCTGGTTCGCGCCATCCCTCTATTCTGGTCAAGGAGCTGCATTTCGTCCTGAACTCTGTAGGTAGGATTCTAATCCATCATCAACTCATAACTTCTACAGGTGCACTCATCATCACCTACTAATCTACAAAAATTACAGAACAACTACTGTGAATTCTGTGTGTACTTTTGTAATAAGTGGCAGTTGTTTATAGCATGTTTTCCTCCTAGCTGACAAATTGCACACCATAATTCAGGCATTGTGCCTGGTCATGCTTGTGCCTCCATTCTCAATGGCATTGGTCCTCCTCCCACAAGGTAATTCATGAACACTGGGTAGTGACCATCCTTTCAATGTTCCTGACCCTTGCACTTTATGCATTATACCTCATCGCACACTTCCGGGTGAGCTGTCCTATCTTGTTTAAAACTATGCATCTAAAGCCACAAGTTTTACAACTACACATGAATCTACTAAACTCCTAGGTTGGGATCTTATATTTTGGTCTCATGCAATCTCATTGCGACCTCCAAGGCCTTGGCTTGAGTTGTTAGCCTCTCTTGTGATAGCGTGTTCCTTAGATGCAACGTTAATAATGCTACAAACCATTCGCGGTGTTGCCAATCTATCAACATCATGTTAGCTTCGGGAATTGTGCACTTCAGTCTTTGATCCAACTCCCAAGGCGTCTCACCTAGTAGAATTTTGATTTCCTTGAATCTAATGATCAACTGCGCCTCCTACTTTGGCTTGTTAAACTGTTTGTTTAGCGCAATTTGAATATCTACGATCCCATTATTCAGATTGTCATTGGAATGCTTAATGTACCAGGTCAGCACGCGATCTTGTAGAGCACTGACAAATGTTTGCTTCTTTATATTGTCATCTGTGACTCCTCGTGCTTCTCATACAGTTTTTATCATGAACCAAAACTGGTCTGGATCTTCATTCCCTACTCCCTTGAACATTTGTGTTAAGGGAATAAGTCCCCTAGGGCTTTAGGTTAGGACCCTAAGAGTAGGAGTAATCTACAGCAAGAAACAAGCATTCAACTCAGGCAACATGCTTAAATAAACAAGCTATGCAAGGATGAACATACTCGGATGTCCTTCGTTTGGGTAGTGCCAGCCAGGGTTCAAACCCTCTGCAACTCCAGATGATCTTCGAATCTACAAATCAACCAATTCGAATACACATAGTAGCATATAGATAAAGCATTGTAGTGAAATCAACTTTATATCATATAATTAGATGGTTAGTTATACATCAAAATAGTCATTCATACATAAACCATAACAATAACATCTGATGCATAAACAAAGTCGATATCGGGAACAAAATAGTGTTTCTTTTTATTATAGAAAACTATAATAAACATGGAAAGAATTCACCTGAGTCTTCCTCTTCTGGCTCCAAGCGGAACTGTCCTCCATTTCCATCTAGTCCCAGTCTTCACCAACCTCCTTCCATAACCAATAACATGATATCTCAATCAATTGGGAGAATATCAACACTCAAGGAAACAAGGGTTTCCTGAACTTGCAGAAGTGCTTGAAGCATACGGATTGTTGGGCCACCAAACTAACATACATTTTCACTACACTTTCACCTTTATCCTCATTTTGTCACCTCATCTCATCACATTATCATTACATAACTCTCTATTTCCAATACCGTATGGGTCCATATCTTCATTTTCCAAAGTTATTAATTTTATGTATTTAGAGTGAATTTATGACTAAAATTTAGAGAAATAACATGTATTTTCTTATACCTAAAAGTGGCTTGAGTTTGATGACATGTGTAGATCATTTGGAAGCTTCCAAGACACCCTTATGTGGCCTCCCAAGATCAAATTCGAATTTTAACTCAAGAGGTGGACGATATTCCAAGGAGAAAGATCATGAAGGCTTTGATGTGTCATGGGATTTGTATCTAGTATTTAGGGATAAGTTGAAACAAGTATGGGTCTAGTAGATATTTAAGGGATCTACATTTAATAAGTAGATATCCCTAATTCATGTATAAATAAGAGGACTATCCTTCAAAGGAAAGGAGCGAGAACAATTACCAGTTATTCATTAGCATCGGATTTATGATTGTTCATTCAACATGAATAATATCATTTTCTCCAAATCATGAGTTATGGGTGTTGTTTTATTCTTAAGGTGTGATAGTAGTTCATGTGTGTTCATTGAGGAATGGAAGGATCCCCCTATTGAGATAAGTACATTTTGTTGTAGATTAATGTTGTGAATATACTAATTTTAATCATGATGTTCATCTTAATTCTTTGTTGTAAATACTTGTAGATAATGTCATTATGAATTCATGTTATGGCCATGTTTTGTTGTGTGAAGGTTGATCTCCTTTCGGTAGCTAGCTTTTATGTGAGAAGCACAATCGAGATCTCCTCAGCTAGGAGCCTCTTTTCCATGAACTAGACTAAACTAAAACAATATTTACTTTCTTATATGCTTTCCTGGATTAGATTTATGTGAAGATTGATTTCCTTCCAATAGCTAGCTTTTATGTGAGAAGGATGGCCAAGATCTCCTCAGTTAGGAGACTCTTCTCCATGAGCTAAGAACTAAACAGAAA
The DNA here is from genome assembly GCA_000404065.3 of Pinus taeda. Lineage (NCBI taxonomy): Eukaryota > Viridiplantae > Streptophyta > Pinopsida > Pinales > Pinaceae > Pinus > Pinus taeda. The sequence goes on from APFE031213494.1 coordinate 164,430, forward strand.
ACAATATTCACTTGCTTTCATTTATATGCTTTCTTTCCTACTTTCTTGGGTGTTTGGCAATGTTATTATAGGAAGATTGTAGAAGGATAATCAGGACTCTTGAAAAAGAGACTCTTCTCTATCTTCTAAAGTAAAATAATTCCATTGATCAAACATTTCTATGCTTTCATAAAATAGATCTGATAGTTTAGATTTGTAATATGCATTTCCATTCTAAACAAACTTCCTACACCTATTTCATCTGAGGTCCCATATATTTTGGTTTGCTTCTAAGTTTACGAAACCGCCGAGTTGATAAACTAAATGACATGGATTTATTAGAAAATTAAATCACCCAACATTTTGGTGTCATTGCTGAGAAAGAGAACTTAGATGTAAGCTAGATAGGAGGATTGTTTAAGAAGAATTTCCATTTAGGATCATTTTTATTTAGGGTTAATTGCATTTAGGAATTTTCATTTAAGTTTATTCTCATATAAAAAAAGAAACATAGGAATAGAACACAAATAAAAAAACCCCACTCACAAAAGAAAAATAGTAAAACACAATAAAAATCCATATGTATATATGGAAGAATGATGAGTATAAGTTTGGAACAACTCACTCAGATCCTATTAAGTGTCAGGATCTCCTCTTCTTGTGAAGAAGAGATCTTGACAACAACCAGAAGTTTAACTACTCCTCCAGAAGAAAACAATGAATTAACATTTGAAGCATCATGTATATCTGATGATGAACAATTATTTGAACAGGATTGAGGACGATGAAGAGAAGCTCCAGCATGATCTAAATCAAAGTGGAAATCACACCTATGAAAGCCTTATCAAAAGGTGGTTTCAATGGTTTCAAACAAGTACAAGGTTAGACTGATTTTATTTTTATTTCATTAAATCACACTCACAAAAACTAGATTCGATCATCCTCGTATATTTTCATTTTAAATTTACAAAATTGAAAATTAATATATTTTTACTACTATTGTGTTAATGGTTACATCGGAAATTTAATTACACGTAATAGTTTGTAATTTTCAATTAGCATAGAATAGGTAGGATGATATTTTCAATTTGAATAAGTATGCTCTCCTCCTGCGTCTTTGCACGATCTCGAGGATCATAAAGTAGAATGTTTATAAATGTTTCTAGGGTTTGCAATACAGTTGTCTCCATTTGCTTAAGAAATTCATCCTAAATCATTAAATTTTCTAGATTGTTTTAGGATTAGAATAAAATTTAAATCTTTTAAACAAAATTATTTTAAAACAATATAAAAATTAAAAGAATTAGAATTAAATTCAACTTAGAAAAAAAAAGATTTTGATTTTAACATAAAAAAAACTTAGGAACAAATTTAATTCCTTTTTTTTTTTTTAAATTTTTTTTTTTTTGTAGTAACATAAACAAATTAGGAATAGAATTTATTTTATTATTATTTTTTAAATATATAAAAAAGAAAATAAAATTGATTTGTTTTAGTTTAAAAAATGAGAAATGAATTAATTTAAAAGAAGTACAAAATAAAATTTCATTTTTAATTTTTAATAAAAATAGAAAACAATAAAAAAATTTTTATTTTAAAGATTTTAATTAAAAAAACATCATATAATTAAAAAAAAAAAAAGTATAGGATTTATTTTTTTATATATAATAAAAAATAAAACAAATTTATTTATAAAATAAAAATAGGAATAAGATTTAATTTGTTATATTTTTATACATAAAAAAAAAAAAAATATATAAAAAAAATTAAAAACAAGATAAGATTAAAAAATAAACAAATAAACAACAAAACATAAAACAAATAAAACAACAAAATACCACCCAAATAAAAACAAGCATTTGTCACTATGATAGGAAAAGATAAAAGAGAGTTGCCTTGGATTTGCAAGGTTTTACACATTCCGTTGGTCTTCCATCAACATTTCAAGCCCACAGGGAACATGCAACACCCCAAGCAGCTTTAAGCATTGTCCATGGAAGGATTTGAATTCCTTGTGGCAGAGATGATGATCAATCACAACATCTTCAACCAGGACACATCCAGGTACAATGGGCATTGAGTTGGCCTAATTGAAACAGTCAAATAAAATTCAAATGCTCTGAAAAACAATTACAGTGTTTTGTATTACGTTATTTTTTGCATATTCCAGACCTACATTACATATCTCTTTCACCATCACAGCTCAAAATAAGCTTAGGAAAGAGAGTTCAAGGTCGTGTATAATAAAAAACTTGAGAAAGTAACTGAAATTGAGAGAAATGCAGACCACAACTGAACAAGAAGTGTGGAAATAAGTAGGGAAGTTGAAAGTTGGTTTTAACGAAAAGGATTACAAGTCGAGATATTTGCTACGCCAATTTAACCTTGCTCACCTAAAAATTCCAAAAAATCTACAGAATGAAGAGGAAAATGAGTTAATAACTTAGAAATGTCTTCAAGTCACTACTAGATCAGAGAAATTTTAAAAGCAAAGAGGAGAATTTTGTAAAAAATGTAGCAAGTGGAGTTGACTGGGATTTAAGTCATCAATTATGTAAAGAATCCTTTGAATCACGCAGAGAAATCCCATGAAACAAGGTAAGAGATTGCCACCAACTTTTAATGGATTTTAAGAAGGAAAAAAAAACTCATTTTAAGCATTGCATTGTGTCATGTTAAAAAGGAGGTAAAAATTCAATAAAACAACTTGAGCGATTGCCAGCATTAAACATGTATTTGCCATTAATTTAATGAACGAATCCTTGCAAATATTGAAGGCAATTTTGGTGCTATCTAAACACAGGAACTCAAAGATATCTCAGAGATCTTACAAAAGTAGTTCCAGATAAGGAAATCTCACAAATCCGTCATGCGTAGTTATGGTACCATGATTGTGATTTTCAATTTTGATTTTAACTACATAATTCTTCCTATTTTTTTTCATATAGTGGGCATAATTCATATCATCCACATATGGTCTGTATGAACAAATTCATTCTATTTATATGCACAGTGGGAATTTTCATGAGAAACAGAGATTGATTTCTGAATTGAGCAATAAAAACATGGTGAAATGTTTTTATACAGAGATTTTTTCTTTTATCAGAGCAACAGACTCCTTTTTGCAACATAAGAGAGAAGACAAAAAAATTGAAGGCAAAGAAGGATTATTTTTATTTTCCAGATTTCAATTTTTGAGGAAGATTATGTAGATGAGCATAATTATGATTTCCTTGTAGGTTGATTTTCATTTTTCCAAAAACTGATTTCTCGAAAGGCAGTGAATGAAATAGTGGTTATGTTCCATGCAGTGGTTACGTTAAGCATTCTCCAACATTCAATTTCTAAGAAGGCGAAGAAGCAAGTTCATGTTTTTTAGGATTGGTTTTATCTCTTTGTCAAGGGCATCAGAAAAATAGGTAAGCATGATACTAGAGAAGCATTTGAAGAGAAAAATTGATTTCAAATTTAATGATCATGAAATTTTATTCAGTCGCAGAAATGCATTTCGATATTTGAAAGCCACTATTTTTTGTTGCTTTTTCTGAGAAAAACAAAATGAATTTTGAAAAATAAAAACATGGATTTTCTTCAGAATGAGCCTAGTTATGCACCAAGCAGATAGTTTTCTCAAATTCATTGCTATTTTGGATATCTTTATGGTTTTTGGACCCTCTTTTGCAGATTGTGTGGGTAAAATAGTTTTTGAATTGAAAGTGCTTTCTGATGATTCTATAGAGGGGTTTTTGTTGGCCTGTACTGCATATTCTTTTCATTAGTTTAGAGAAGAATCAAGAAAAGGGTTTTCTATGTTTCACTAGAAGTTGCAAACTCTAAAAAGGATGTTTCACATGCTTACTTAAATCCACACTTACCTGAAGAAAGTGTTGTTATTTTGGAAAATGGTGAGCTATGCTTGTTTGATATAAGTTAACAAAGAAGTCTATTTGTTTAATTAATTTATTTCCTTTCTCCTTATATTTTTATGGGTTTCAATGTCTATTTTTCAAATGCATTTTTTCAGTTTTGTTGGGCCCAACAATACCAATGGCACCCAGAAATTCATCATTTCTTGGGTCCACCTTTTTACAATTGGCCTGCCTTTAACATTGCAATGTTCTGTGGCATTCTTCGGCTTTCCCTTTTTGTTTGGAATGTGGATTCAACTCTTTTGTCATAGTGATTAGATGGTGGTGATCTCGTAGGAAGGAGGATTTTATGATGAGTTGTTCTTGAACTAACTGCTTCCACAACGCAAGCATTCATCTATATCCAATCTGTAAGTATGATATCTAGCAATCCTCATCAACTTGCGTAATCTATCAGTTTTAGGTCAGATCTCTCAAAATTTATTCATATGGATTGGCCTTCTCTCATCTCTGTTCTTTTCCCCATAGTTTTAGATTGCCAGAAAATATAGAGGCCAAGTGATGAAACATGGATTTTATTATGTTTTATTTATTTCAAGTTCTTTTAATAGCCATACAAAGTAAATTTTAGTTTAAAATATAATATATATATATATATACTAAAAAAATCAAAAACAATTTAAAAAAAAAAAAAAATTAAAATAGAACAAATAAAAAAAACAATTTAAAAAAACAAATAAACTTAAAAAAAATAATAAAATTTAAAAATTGCAAATGGACATTTCGTACTTTCCTGGAGATACTTCAAAGGAACTTGCACACAAGAGCAACAGGTAATTTTTTTTTTTCATTTTATATCTTGGTTGCTAAGAATCCATAGTCATTCTTACATTTTATGTCCATCAAAAAGCTCTCACAGTTTTCATGCAGGATTTACACTGAGATTTTACACGTGTGCGACGATCCAAGTTCATGTAGATGTGATCTCTAGAAATAACATCCATCATTGAAAGCTTGAAGGAGATAATAACATATGTCGTGACATTTGTCGCTACATAGAAACCTTTTGCATCGTGATATGTTTACCCACACTTCTCCTTCAAAGCCTTATCAAGCATTCATGTTAAAGTCCATTGATTCATTGCCTTATCCCTCATGAATTCATACATGTCTACTTTTCTAAGTCATATACACTCTTTCCTTCTTTTTAGTTCATCCTTTTTGCTCAGAAATAAACTACCCATCTCTCTACATTTCGTTATTTTCCTTGCCGTAAAAATTGTTTTACCATAACATCTTGTATCTATAGTTATACCAATCATTTTGTACGAACTCGTATTGATTGATGTCAGATACCTTCAGGCCAACCTTTCAAAAAGTCTTGACCCATCGACCTTAGCACCTTATCTGGGACAAAGACTAGAGTCATTATTAATACCTTGACACTGCATGCCCTAATGGCAAGTCTTCTCGCCAATGAACAATGGGAATACATTACTGTCCCTTGCTTGTTGGATCTTGCAAGTGGCTCGACATCAGCTCATCTATTCACACCTCGAAAGATGTCCTTGGATACCTTGCCACTCATTGACATTAATGGTGAGTTTGCCTCACATTGGTTAACGACATTCATCAATGGTAGGTAATCCAATGACTTCTTTCCATGTTTGACATCGACACATTTATTCACATGGAAATAATTGTGCCACGATATGGGACGGCAAGAAGACTATATGATTCAGGAGAAGATTCAACATTATTTTATACTTTGGAATAGATTTAGTAGCAATAATATAGGATCCACATTCACGACTTCATCCATATATTCAACCAAGACACATATCACATTCTTGTATTCTTCTCTCCATGATTCAATAGCAGAAGCTACACTTTTCTACATATAAACAATTTGTCCAATCAAGTAACTAAAGGTATATCCTTTTCTAGATTTTTATCATACAATTGCTTTAATGCTAAAATTATAATTTTTGGAAAATGTTACACCATGTTCATTTTCATACCTCACGTTGACATGCATACCCCATTATCATCTTTCATATGTCATATATGTCCTTCATAAACATGTCATCCTAACCAACATACTTTTTCCAAACAACTACTACTGCATTATGATTCAACTGTTGCATGTTTTGGAAATAATGATCAAAGAATGAATGGTTGATTAAATGTTTTCAAAGTCTTATGATGCAACACAGAAACAATTGAAGTATTGTTACACAAGAACCAATACTAATCAAATTTTGGTTGTCACACAAGAACCAACCAAAATAATATGTTGAAATCAAATATTTTTAAGAAACAAGACTTTGCAAAAAGGAACAAAGTTGTCAAAAAAAAAATTATCCGAAGTTAAAAAATAAATATCACTCAAAGTCAATATACAAGCAAGACAATGCAAAAATATTAAATCATGATTAAGTGAATCAACACAATAGATTGCATGAGGACATGTGATAACTTAAGTTGGGGGTTATGTTGGGCTGCCAAATTAACATACATTTTCACTTCATTTTCACCTTTATCCTCATTTTGTCACCTCATCTCATCACATTATCATTACATAACTCTATATTTCCAATACCATATGGGTTCATATCATCATTTTCCAAAGTTATTAACTTTATGTACTTAGAGTGAATTTATGATTAAAAGTTAGAGAAATAAGATGTATTTTCTTGTACCTAAAAGTGGCTTGAGTTTGATGACATGTGTAGATCTTTTGGAAGCTTCCAAGGCACCCTTATGTCGCCTCCCAAGAACAGATTCGAATTTTAACTCAAGAGGTGGACCATATTCCAAGGAGAAAGATCATTGAGATTTTGATGTGTCATGGGATTTGTATCTAGTATTTAGGGATAGGTTGAGACAAGTATGGGTCTAGTAGATATTTAAGGGATATACATTTATTGAGTAGATATCCCTAATTAATGTATAAATAAGAGGAGCATCCTTCAAAGGAAAGGAGAGAGGACAATTATCAGTTATTCATTAGCATTAGATTTACGATTGTTCATTCAACATGAATAATATCATTTTCTCCAAATCATGAGTTATGAGTGGTGTATGACTCTTAAGGTGTGATAGTTGTTCATGTGTGCTCATTAAGGAATGGAAGGATCCCCATACTGAGATAAGTACACTTTGTTGTAGAGTAATGTTGTGAATATACTAATTTTAATTATGATGGTCACCTTTTTTCTTTTTTGTAAATAGTTGTAGATAATTTTAGCATGAATTCATGTTAAGGCCATGTTTTATTGTGTGAAGGTTGATCTCCTTTTAGTAACTAGTTTTTATGTGAGAAGGACAACCACGATCTTGTTAGTTAGGAGCCTCTTCTCCATGAACTAGACTAAACTGAAACAAGATTTACTTTTTCTTATATGCTTTCCTGGATTACATTTATGTGAAGATTGATTTCCTTTCAGTAGCTAGTTTTTATGTGAGAAGGACAACCAAGATCTCTTCGGTTAGGAGACTCTTCTCCATGAGCTAAGAACTGAACTGAAAACAATATTTACTTGCTTTAATTTATATGCTTTCCTTCCTGCTTTCTTATGTGTTTGGCAATGTTATTATAGGAAGATTGTAGAAGGACAATCAGGATTCTTGAACAAGAGACTCTTCTCTATCTTCTAAAGTAAAATAATTCCATTGATCAAACATTTTTATGCTTTCATAAAATAGATCTGATAGTTTAGATTTTTAATATGCATTTCCATTCTAAACAAACTTCCTACACATGTTTCATCTGAGGTACCATATATTTTGGTTTTCTTCTAACTTTACGAAACCCCTGGGTTGATAAATTAGAAGACATGGATTTAATAGACAATTAAATCGCCCAACAAGGATACTTCATACATGATTAGGGGATAATCTCAAAATAGTAATTCGATCATGTTTCTCCTCCCTAAGGCCTTCCAATTGAAGTCTTTTTATACTTCTCCCAAATTAGTTTTCTAATTGGGAATCAGTTGGGCCACGAGCCCTAGGAGGTAATCGACAGGTAAAACCCATGAACTCCACCCATAGTTAGCGAGATTTGATTTTTTTAAGTTCTTTAACACATACACATGGGTTGGTTATTGACTGACCCACATGTACACACTTTTAACACAGGGAAAAGTAGCGTACAAGATGTAAAACACTATTTTTATATTTGTACCAAGTTTGGAAGGAAGGGTTTCCCTAGGCCATAAACCAAGCATCACAAATACCAAGGGTGATATTTGGAACTATAACAGATGCCCCATATATATGAGGTCAGAAGGGTTACATGATAGCTGAAATGTATTAAGTATATAGAAAGGAAGCCTGTCAAAAACTTAGAAGGACTTCACCAGATTTCATCCTGACAAGCCATCAAAAAGAATATCAGAAAGAAACAACTGTCTGAGGTGGGCATAACCAAGCTCATAGAAAGTAAATCATGTCTGCAGATCAAGTACAATCAGATCCACTATGTATACAAGTATAAGGAACTAAAAGTACACAATGGATCATCTGATCGTGATCGAACAAGTACATGTTTGAATATCACATATAAGAAGATGATTAGTGATGCTATAAGATGAAGCTAATCACTGATGTCAAAAAACTAATCCCAAGAGTACCAAATGAACATGATGGAATAAGATGATACTACATCGCAACTCAGATGCCAACATATAATATGTCGCTATGAAGGACAACAACATATAATGTGGAATGGTGTCGACTAGCAGCAATAGGAGCAACTCACAAGTGAACCAATGAATGTTGATGCAACTCAAGGTCTTCACCGACCATCATGGTACATTTCTACACAATGGGAATAAATGATCTAAAGTTCACCATGTGAGAAATCATTTCATTACTGTTCATTGATGTATATCGTTAACAAATGTGAGACTACTGACCGATAATGATAATGAGATTCAAGGTACCCAGTACAATCTAACAAGTGTGAATAAATGAGCTAAAGTCGAACACCTGGAAGAATTTATCAATTAAGGGACAATGATGGTTTCCCACTATTAATAGCGAAGGATCTACCACTGATGACTAAAAACCCCAAGATACTGCCAAATGGACTCTAGATCTTTAACCTAGAGCAATGAGTTGAATTCTATAGTGAAAGATCCACTAGAAGGAAGGAATTAAGGCATCCTTCACCAATTTAGCACAAGTGTAACCAGTAGGCCAATAATGTGGAAGGAATCGGATGAAAAAAGATGTAGTAACTCGACCGAAGCACATTTCGGGTGTACACAAGATGTATCTAGCATACGATAGAAACCCTCTAAACCAACCAATAATGAAAGAAGACATAGAGGCAAGGAATCCACCAATAAGGTCAAATGGAAACCAAGGCACTGCACGAATCCCAATGTGTGATAATGAATGTTGATGTCGAACACAAGGGAAACCACTCCGTTAAAGACCCGTGATATTGATTGATGTTGAGCACAAGGTGACCTATCAATAATGAAAATAGGGCTAGGGTGTGGCTGTAGGCCTGTCCTCACAGCAATATGTCATTGTCGATAAGGACAAGACCCGCCAGCATGAAGTAAATGGAGACCTTCTCAAACCGGCACAAGTAAAGGACCAATATAATTGATGTGATGAGAAACAAGATATTGACAACTAGGGATGGCCGACTGAAAAATAGGTCAAGAGACACCATAGAGAGGCCGAATCAGGCTTACTTCCCTTGAACAAAAGCATGACTCAATGATGACTATGTGGTAGCATATGATAACTCTTTATAAGTTCGTCATGCAGGAGGCATGAACGAATTCTCCATATGATTGGAAGAGAACAAATTGGAGGAAAAATGACTCAATAACAAGGTTAAGGTGCACCTAGGTCAAACTAAATCTCACCCAAATGGAGGAGAGACTTTCTTTTGAGTGCTTTATTCAAGGGCAACACAATTGACTCTAGCTTCCAACAATATATAGAAATGTTGTCTCATTCCCACTCTTTTTGGAATATATTATTTTTTTGTCTTTTTCTTTAAGTTGGAAAAAGAATAAAAGAATGCTATAGTACAGTGGAAATAACGAGTGCCAGTGAAACAAGTGATCTAGTTCTTTGGATGGGAACATTCTTATGCTAAATGCAAGGAGGTGAAGCTAGCCAAGGACACTCGAAGGGATGTTCCTTCCACGAGTCAGAGGGTGTGTAAAGTTGCAAAAGCTAAGGGATTGCAAGTTTGATTTTGTAGAAGACATGGTCAAAAAGTGTCTTAAACGTGAGTCCAAGTGAAGCCAACTCAATGCCAAAAGGTGCAAATGGTCAAAATGCAATGCAATAGTACAACTCAACACAAAGGAGCCTCTAGGGTATAAGGCTAGAATGAAGCAAATATGTAAAGAGGAATGAGTCTTAAATGCACAAGTCATGGCGGGACTAAAGACGACTCTCAAGGCTATTCAATAAAATAGCATGGGAAATCAATTTCAATGAAGTGTTAAATACAATGCCCATGTAAAGGATCACTCTACCATCGTGTCATGATTTAAAAATCGGCAAGTCAACATGTTTTCCTAACCATAACACAATGGGATCCACCATATGGCAAGTGTATCAACAAATGGAGGCTAGTATGCAAAATGCAATGGAAAAATGGTTTCCCTAACCTATATGCTAGTGAGTAAATGATACCTTCCATGACAGGTCAACAGTCATGGAACCGATGCGGAATTTCTAAAGAGGTGTCCAAAATGTCTTGAAAAAACAACCTATTCCTAACAATCAAGGCTCACAAGTTAAAAGATTCATGAGACAAAAAAAACAAATTTTGAAAACAATTTACATTTTCAAAGCTATAAAATGACCTTTTGACTCACCATTTGTACCATTTGTGTTGAGAGCAAAAGGTGTGGAGAACAAAGAGAAAAATTGTCCCCCAAAGAATTGGACCATTCAAATTGGATCAAAATCATCAAATAATTCCCAATTCAAGCTTGCATTACTTTATGAATGTTTCTAGAAATTTTTATTGAGGTTTTACCATAGGAACTTATGTTAAAAATTTCAATGCAATGTATATGTGGGTTGGATATTATAGACCCGCATATATGAAGGCCTTACATGCGACTGTGTGTGAAAGGGACCCGTGTATACGTGATTTGAAATTTCAACACAAAAATTTAACGGTTGAAATTTAATTTTCTTTCAGGATGACAATCACATGGAGAGAGAGGGAGCATACTACCATTGGTAATGAAGTTATGAATGATCAACAGGCCTTACATGCATTGAGGGGATGTGACTTATTGAAAATTTTCAAAATTCCCAATGTGAAGGCCAACATCCATTTGCTTGAAATTCTAATCCATTATTGGAGTATCGAAGATGATGCATTTATGATCGATCAAATGCCTTTGAGGATAGAGGTAGAGGATATTTACTTTATCATTGGTCTCTCCCAGAGAGGAGAAGTTGTACATTCAGCTGGTTGGACACGAGGTAGTCTGTCAGTGGAAGACTATGTACATATATATTGTCTTGGGCATCCAAAAAAATTGGAAGCGAGATTCCAATAAAACATGTTGAGAGCTTGTCCCTGGGGATCTTACTATTCACCATATCCAAGATAAATAGATCAACCTCATTGCACCAAGCATCACGATTATCCATGAGCTTGGTCGTGGTGTGCCTCACCACTGCTTTTGATTGGTGTACACCTCTTCTTACCAATATGAAGAGCCAGTTATCCTCCATTCAGAAAGTACAGGCCAAAAATTTCTGATATGGTACCATTTTGTGCTTCTTCTTCTTCGAGAAGGTTCTTGGGCTATGTCCTAGGGTATCAATCATTATCAGTAGCCCTCGTAATCCTCAGATGGGTAGGTGGGATGACCTGATGAAATGCCTTGGAGGTGAGGACGTGCCGAGGAATACTTTCGATGATGAGTTCTTCTCATGGTGGGAAAAACAAAGCATCCTTGTGGACAGCTATCCCTATGCTGGAATGGATTTCAGAGGAGATTTGGATTTGGTGCTACCACCAAATGCAACATGGGAAGAGATAGGTAACCATTTTTTGAGTTTTTATAGATTTTTAAGTTTTTTTTTATTTTTTATTTTTTACATTTTCCATATGAAAGTGAACTTAAATATATTTTTGATGGGATTAAAACACTAACATAAAGATCATGTTCCAAATGTGGGTCCGGTATGACTAGACATATTTCTGCAGCACATGTGTCATGGAAGAGGTGCCGAAGAGGCACTTGCTAAGATAGAGAGGGTATTATACATAGTCCAAAGAAACTTAATGAGATTAGCTCACCAAATACCGATGGTGGCCATAGAAGACCTACCTGACGAGATGTAGTACTGCGTGGTAGGACTACCACGAGACTGGGTTTGCATCCTTCAGTGTGTGGCCAATGTAATAGTCACCTACTTAGCTGCTCATCTTGAGCCAGGTCATAGATAGACTGGACATGATTATGGACATTTAGTCCCAATTTTGTATATTATTCTTTAAACACTTTATGTACACATGATAGTTTTATTATATCTATATATATATATATATATATAATATATATATATATATATATATATTATAAATAGATATATATATATATATATATATATTATATATATATATATACAGTTCCAGATTTTTTAAGTTTGTTTTTATCTTGATGAATGGATGATATGCCAATATAATACTTGATTAGCAATAGAATCCGCTAATGAATTTTTAGATCGTGGAATGTGCAAATAAGTAATTAAAACAAATGATTATTGCAGCATCATTACTCTCAAATATTGCTAATATAGATAAGGATCCTGAATCCGATAAATGTTATTCAATTGTGACACTACCAGTTGTGAGTCAAGATACACTACCAATGAATCAATTCTATAAGAAATAGCTTCAGATAGTAAATTAATAACAATAGTATATTTGGAAATATTATTTGATGCGGAACTAATACATACTCCCCTTGACACCATCAACTAACCAAACGGATAATAAATCACCCAAGCTGCGAAAGCAAGATTCCGAGTATGTCAACTAGCACCATTGTTGAATCTAAAATAGACCAAGTCATTCATTAACACCTACTAAAGAAGATAAAAAAAGTGTCAATAGCACAACAAATCCCGATAAAATATGTACAAAAATACAAAATATACAAAGAAGCCATTACTCGGCCATAACCTAAGCAAAGTACTTCTTGAGGTAGAGCCCATTTTGGGGCTCCACCAACTTGTTCCCTTCAAAATTGACTAATTCATAAGCCCTTCTTCCTAAAAATTCTTTCACTATAAAGATATCATATCACATACACTTGAATTTTCCTACCCCCAAGGCATCTTTATCTTGGTCATAGACCAAGACAAGGTCGCCTTCAGAAAAGACTCGAGGATGGACAACTTTATTGTACTAATTTTTAACCCCTTTCTTATGAGCCTCATTGATTATGGTGGCATCTTGATGTTGGTCATTGAGATGACCCAAACGAAGGAGGAACTCTTTGAGACTAGAGGTATCTGGAAGGAGCTCAATAGCTAGATTAAGGGATGGAATTTCACACTCAATAGGAAAAATATATTCTAGTCTGTAAAATAATTGAAAAGGTGTAAAACTGGTGGAAGTCTTTACCGAGGTTTGATACACCTAGAGAGCTGGATACAACATGAGATGCCAATTGGAGCGACTTTTGTCAATTTTCCTTTGCAGAATCATCTTGAGGGTCTTATTCATGGCTTCAACATGCCCATTGGCCTAAGGATAATATGGAGACAAATGCTCCTACTGAAAGCCGAACTTAAGAGCCAATTCAGACATCAGTTGGTTCTGTAAATGACTGCCATGATTGGTGACAATATCTCTTGGGATACCAAAATGGGAAATAATCTGATTGAAGAGGAACAATGCTGCTATCTTACTATCATTTTTATAATTAGGCATGGCCTCAACCCACTTCGTAAAGTATTCTACGGCCACTATAATGTACTTGTGATTCACCACTGAAGGCAGATTACAAGTAGTAAAATCAATACCTCACTTTGTAAAAGGACCGACAGTGATAATAGGAAAAAGAGGAGATGGATGCATGTACATCTTCTGAGTATAGACTTGACAAGGGTGGCAATGTTTGATCACATCAATATAATCTTTGAAAATCGAAGGCCAAAAGTAGTCAGCACGTAAGAGTTTTTGGGTTGTTGCAAGCCTAGATAGATGACCACCACAAGCTCCACTGTGGCAATCATTAAGAATAGACTTTGATTCCTCTATGGTTAAACACTGTCTAATGATTGAATCAACCCCTTGGTGATATAACGTATCACCAATGATTACATAGTTCTTAGCCAGGTGATGTAATTTCTGAAGTTCATCCTTGGAGGAAGTAGGAGGGAACTTCGAAGTCTGGAGATAGATTATGATATCTCCATACCAGGTATCTTGTGAAGAGATGAGGAATACATGTTCATCTGGGAAGCTTTCCTCATAAATGGTATCCTCTACACAAGGTAGCTCAGAAATTAATTCCACAAAATAAAATGATTTCTTAGACCTCGCTGACAAGAACTCGAGATCTAGTTCTTGTAAAATAATAATCCATCGATTGTACTTTCCCCCACTCACTTTCCTACTGAGGAAAAATTGGAAAGGATTGACCACTGCTAAGACAAATGTTTTGGGTAGCTGAATGTAATGAACAAGCCTCAACTTAAGTAGTAAATCACATGCTCCATGAAAGCATCATCTTCTTGAACTAGAACCATACATATGGTTGATTCTGTGACTAGAAGATATAAAAGGAAATATCTACCATAATCCAGTGGACTTAGAAGCGGGGAAGAGATTAACGCTTGCTTCAAGGCATCAAAAGATCATTGTGCAAAGTCGTCCCATAAAAATGGATCTCCCTTCCTCAGTAAACACATAAATCTTTTAGTTATCTCAGCATCGTTTGCTATAAATTGTCTAAGGAAATTGCCTTCCCCTGAAGACTTTGAAGTTGTCAGATGGAAGACAGGGGAGGCAATTGAATTATTGCCTCAACCATGAAGGGATTAACTCGAATCCCTTCAGTTGATACAATGAACGCTAACAATCAACTAGGTGTAACCATGAAAATGCATTTATTTAGATTCAAACGGATCTTGTAAAAACAACACCTCTCAAAAACTAACCAGAGGTGACTAAGATGATTGATTCTCTTTCGAGAACGAGCAACTAAATCATCCAAGTATGCTTTGATGACATGCTTGATGTCCTGGAAAGCGTAAGACATGGCCTAGTAAAACATGGCTCCAACATGTTTAAGACCAAAAGGCATATTTTTGTACACAAAGGTACCCCAGGGACAAATCAAAGTTGTCTTATGTTGGTCTTTAGGATGGATAGATATTTGATTATACCCAGAAAATCCATCCATGAAGGAGAAAATCTCATTACCCACACATTCATTAACTATCTGATCACTAAATGGTGTGGGGTAATTATCTTCCAAACAAGCTTTATTCAAATCCTTAAATTCAATGCATATGTGAATTGTTCCTTGCTTTTTTATCCACTGGGACTAGATTAGAAGCCTACTCCGTTAGAGGAACGGGGTATATGAAGCCTACCTTGAGCAGCTTTTCTACTTCAGCTTTAATAGCTATTGCTTTCCTAGGAATGACTAGCGAAAGCTTCTGATGAATTGGCTTAGCATTTTCATACGTCTTGATCTCATGCTGAATGATAGGTGCATCAATACTTGGCATTTCTTCATAAGACCAAGTGAATGCATCCCAAAAATCTTTAAATTCATCGATGTAAATTTGAACCTCTTCAGGGGAATACTCGACTTTGATGAAGACATTTTTTATTGCGTTAGGGTTCCCAAAGATATTTATCAGTACTGTTTTTGAAATGACCGACATATTACCTTTGACACGAACGTGTGTTAGAGCCAAAGGATTTGAAACCATACAAATATCGCTAGTAAGCAACTTGGAGAACTTGGATTCGACTTCCTATAATGGGGGAAGAAAATATAAATGATGATGTAAATCTTCCCACGGTCAATCTACATCAGTCATTGCTTCTAAGGTTGCTTCCTCAGATGATAAAACTGTATCTAAGCAATCCATAGCAGAAGTAGAGTCAAGGGTCCAAGTTGGGGCCACATCACCATCTAACTCTTCTTTAGAAGGAGTAGGATGGTCGTCCATAGAGTTAATGATAGACTGACAACTAAGCTCTGCTGCATACGTATGGAGTGCGATTCCACCCACTCGTCCTTCATCTAATGTGGTTGTAGGCAAAGGCAATGTCCAAGGGTCTTAAAAATAATGAATCTACAAGAACTCTTCCCATGAAGACTCTTGGGATGATGAAATTGCATTGATTCTAGCTATAGGAGTGGGAAGATCAAATGTACCCATGAATGATGGACACATAGCAACTCCTAGATTCTCGATAGGTTAACGGGGATTATCCAACAAGGGAACATTAGCATCCGAAGTTGCATGAGTGTCAACTGGAGAATAATCCAATTGATCAACTTTAACAATTCTCCCCTCATGAGGAAAACAAAGGACACAAAACAGAGTCAAAACTATGACATCCATTTCATAAATCCAATTATGTCCTAAGAGGAGGTTGTAATTGAGGTTGGTATCAACGATTTCTACCTTGACATTAATGACCTTCCCTCCAACACATATAGGAAAGGCTAGGATAATCCCGTGTGGCCTATGAGAATGTCCATCAAATGTTGTCAAGAGAGTGGGTGAAGGAACAATCGAATGGGATCCAATGGCCTTCCAACATGACATAGACATTATGCATGTGGAAGCTCCCTCATCTATAATTGTTTGAAAAATGTTAGTTTCTTGGTAAGTAGAATTTATTTGGAAAGACATATGATGAGGGAGTCCCTTTTTGACATTGACCATCTCAAAAGTGAGCACTAAATAATTTTTTGGATCAACTGCCCCAACCGCTGAAAGCAAAGAACTATGTTGAGCTGGACACAACTAGAGTACCTCTAAAGCAGACATAGCACATGAACTTTGAGCCAGATCTTCTACAATGGAGTAGTTTTAGGCTTCCCTAGCATTAGGGTTGATAGTTGCGCATTTAGCGGAACCTTCTCGTATCTGAGGTATAGACTTAACAGAGGGTCCCTGAATATGAAGTGGATCCATAGTTTTTAGGAATAGATTTATCTTTAGATGTTTCTGCTTCACCATAATCCCATGACCATGTAGCCACATTGACATTAGAACTCATCATGAAAAAATTTGAGGTATTGTCCCCCTCCTGGTTTCCCCTTGCATAGGTACCAAGATTTGAGTTGCGCCAGCAAGTAAATGTTGCCCTTGGGGGAAAGGGTTAGTTAAGATAGCTTGGAAGCTAGAAGGCAATGAAGTAGATGGTGTAGCCTGGTTGGAAGAAGTAGTTTGTAGAGACAACTGCTACAATTGGCTCAATAGGTTCACCGTATTTTCATCAATCGATCTAGCAATACCATTAGCATGAGGGCTTCGCCTTAGTTTGGCTATACCAACCATGGATGTATGAGCATCAGGCATGATTTTTTGAAGAGCCCGAGACTAAGAATATATCAGTTCTAGTTGTTGGGCACGAAAGATAGCCTGTTGTTTGGAATAAACTTCGGACATAGAAACATCCTTTGAGATCTCTAGTTGTATTGATTTTAAAAACCATTCAAGATGGAATTTAGGTGGAATTTCAGCTTTGATCAGCCTCTTTCTCCATCCCCATTCTTGGATATGATCCGAAATGTGAGTAGCCATGTCTTGATGGAAACTGGCTAGAAGTTCAGATCCGGCTTCATAATGGATAGGCAACTAGAAATGGTTTAAGAAAATGTTAGCCAAATCAGTGAAAGAAGTAAAAGTGGCCCCTGGAAACTCTATATACCACTTAGACACATTTCCTGTTAAGGTGCACTGAAATAACCTCAACCTGATCGAATCATCGATCAGGGAGTTTGATGAGCACCATCAATGAAATGTGGTTACATGGTTGCCCGAGTCTTCACCATTCTTCCCGTCGAATTTCGGAATATCCGATGGAAGTTTGGTTGTGACCAGAAGCCAAGCTAGATTGTATCTAATTGGATAGTTTGTCAACTTAGTCAAGTTTGACATATTGTGGCTAGGAAAGGACCTTGGGGATTCCACCTAGATTGGGCAGGGTTCCCAAAAGTCTAAAAAGAATGACCCGAATTTGGAAAGGCACTAGGTTTCCCGAAGTAACTCGTAGAACGTACTGAATGAGAAGCTGACCCTTGTGGTCCAACAAAACTTAAAGTTTGACAAACTGTAGGTAAAAAACCTCTGTAACCAGCAAAGTTTCCCGCTAACAAATTATTATAAGGATGAAATAGCACCTGGTAAGGATTCCAATCATTAGCTAAAGGTGGAAAACTTCGAAATGAATTGACTCAAGAATACGACACATTCCCTTGTTGGTTGAAAAACTGATTCTCAGTTCCTATCCCACTAACCGCACTGTTTGTCCAACTCTGAAAAGGTTAGTACTTTGATCTATGAAAGGAAAAGGCATACACCCTATTGTCAGATTGGAATGTGTTATATGACCATTGCCAAGTGGGAAACCCTGAAAGGACGCTGATCCACTCATCATGGACGTGGAGGCAGTTAATGGTACATTTAATGGAACTAAAGGAATACCTTGAGAGGGCATTCCAAAAGGGAAGAACCCAAAACTGTATGCATTGACTTGAGATATTCAACTCATGGGTGGAATGGAAGTAGACCCAAACAAGGATGTGCTAGCACTAGACCCAAATAATGATGTAGAGGGGATGGATATAGTTCTTCCCCCTTGCACCGATATGGGAGTCTGTATAGTCGCAGAACTCATGGTAGATGCCATGCTGCCAGCAATGGACATCGAAGGGATAGATGTCTGTTGACCTAGGCTTGAAGGCCTATGGGTCAGAGTTCCAACATATAGCAATACATCAATATGATTAGAAGGGAGAGGAGAATTTGGGGCTGCAATTGACTCTGAAAGCTCTTCTACCTCAATACTATATTCTGACTGGAAGAACAATCAAGAAAGAATTGGTGTGTTCCTCTCTAGCTCTGTAGTAGTACCATGTCTATCTTGCGAACTAATACCCCCAAGCAGAGGATCAATCTCTGATGCACCTGCTACCACTAGTTGAAAACCAATGGAAAAATTGCTCATATGCCTTCTAGGAGAAGGCCCCGAACTCGCAGGTGAAAGCCCACGAAGTATACAGGACTACCGAGGAGGTCGGTCAGCCACTTTGAATTTTTTTTTTAAGATATACTCAAAGACTCAAGAAAATTGAAAGCTAGGATGACTAGGAGCACTGAACACACACTAAAAATGTCCATAAATAATTCAGTAGTCAAACAACTTGTATTTTCGCTTCAGGTAATTAGGAAAGGACACCAAAATACAAGAAAGTTAATAATAAGGGCCTTTTGAAAATAGACTTGGCTAATTACACCCCAGGTCTACTAGTGCAGGTATCAGAGGTAGTTACGCTGACCTCCACACAATTGCCTTTACCAGTGCAAGCCCCCAAGCTTCGTAAGGGTGCCCTCCAAAAGTACTCTTGAACGTGATGCAATGACAACCTCAGGTGCCATGGGATTCCCCTTAGCAACCACTTGTGTAGATCCCTAGGACAAGCAACTAAAGATACCAACTCGTATTAGAAGCCAGACAGAATGGTCGTGAGGTAAGATTTGACAAGTAAGAGAGGGTGTATCTCTCATCCTTATCTTCTCAAACCCTTGCGCTTAACTCCCAGTCATGGAGCTTTCCCGGTCTCCCTAATGCTATTGGATTTCACTCTTTATTTAAACTTCTATGTTTTACAATTTAGAATGGCCTTGGAGACTTTACTCTCCTCTCACCTAATCCAAGGCCCTAAATAAACCTAAAACTTGTTGGTGTATCTAATTGACAATATAATAATTTCTAGTTTATTTTATTAAGTGCTTGATTTTAAGTGGTTGTTATTTTAAGTCAAAGAGACAATATGGAAATGAAACCGATGGTGTTTTTTATGACGTAGAAGAAATTAATGAAAAGCTAACTTATATGCAATGCACTTGTTTGTTCTTCGATGAAAAATAACTTCTAATTGGGTTCTAAGAAACTTCTATAAAGCTAAAACTTTTTCCTTTTATTTTCTTATAGCAGACTTCACACTCACAAAAACTAAAAAGACTATTGATTCTTTAATGATGCAAAACTACCCTAATGCAATATGTACATCACAATGCAAAAATTCTAGATTACTCTAAAAGGAAATGAAAGCAATTTGTTTATAAGCCAGCTTAAGTGTTTGAAAAGAATATGAATTTTGAACACAAAATATTTCCCAAACAAGAAGGACTAATCAAAAAGATCCTAAATCACTCTCAAAAACCAAAAGAAACCAAACTCAAAATCAGCAAAAGAAAGCAAAAACAATGTTTTTGAGGAAATTGTCTTTTTCAAGAAACAATAAACACAACTTTTCAAAAGCACTCAAAATGCCACCAAAAACTAAAAGACTGAAAGCAAAGCACAAGGAAACTTTGTAAGTTATCAATTCAGCATAAATGAAAACTTGAACAAAAAATTGTTTCAACTTGCTCTAAACGATCCAAAAGCAACAAATATAGCTTTGAGAAACTGATTAAGAAATTAGGAAAGGCACACTTTCAAATTCATCAACAAGAAACTTTTGAAAAGTAAGAAAAAGTGTATTTCTGCAAAAATGACAAGAAGCAAGGCAAGCAAACCAAAAAGTGAAGTTTGACACAAATATTGCAAACAATATTTTGTTCCGGAAGACCAGAACAATCAAGAACCTCTATAAGAAGCCTTGTGTGTTCAAGCACAAATCATAAAGCTCACTCTAAAGAAAACCGAGCCCAAAAACTTTTTAAAGCGGGAGAGAATTTGTAACAGTAAGCTCATTGAATAATTAACTTCTAAAAATAGAAACTGACCAATCAGAAACCACACAGTCCAAGAAAAAGATATTTCTAGGCAAAAATATTTGAAAAAATCATGCAAAAAATTGTATGCGTGATTATGTCCCTGCATAGGTGCATGTACATGCGCTTATGTCAAAAGAAACTCACGTATACATAGTTTTAGTTCACGAAAACAAGCGTATGTATGCTTTTGTAAATAGACAAAGGTGCATTTATGAAGTTTTACAAGAAAAAGAAAAAATGATGCCTGATGAAGAAGATACACTTGAAGTCTAAGTTCCTATAAGAGCAGGAAATGCAGTCATAGCAAGCAAACTAAGAACTGAGCCCTGATTGGCATTGAATAACCCAAACTAGGAATAACATGATTGTTATCCCCAGTGGAGGCACCAATTATGTTAAGGGAATAGGTCCCCTAGGGCTTTAGGTTAGGACCCTAGCAAACAAGGAGTAATCTACATTAAGAAACAAGCATTCAACTCAGGAAACATGCTTAAATAAACAAACTATGTGAGGATGAACATACCCGGATGTCCTTCGTTTGGGTAGTTCTAGCCAAGGTTCAAACCCTCTGCAATTCCTGATGATCTTTGAACCTACAAATCAACCAATTTGAATACACATAGCAGCATATAGATAAACCATTGTAGTGAAATCAACTTTATATCATATAAGTAGATGGTTAGTTATACATCAAAATAGCCATTCATACATAAACCATAACAATAACATCTGCTGCATAAACAAAGTTGATATCACGAACAAAAAAACATTTCTTTTTCTTGTAGAAAACTATAATAAACATGGAATGAGTTCACCCAAGTCTTCCTCTTCTGGCTCCAAGCGGAATTGTCCTCTAGGTTCGTCTAGTCCTAGTCCTCAACAACCTCCTTCCATAACCAATACAATGACATCTCAAGGAAACAAGGGTTTCCTGAACTTGAGGAAGTGCTTGAAGCACATGGATACTTCAGACTTGATCAGGGGATAATCTCAATATAGTAATTCTATCATTTTTCTCCTCCCTAAGGTCTTCCCACTGAAGTATTTTTATACTTCTCCCAAATTAGTCTTTAGTTGGGAATCAGTTGGGAATAGTTGGGCCACAGGAACTAGGAGGTAATCAACAGGTAAAACCCATGAACTCCACCCATAGTTAAGGAAATTTAATTTTTTTAAGTGTTTTAACACATATATGCAGGTTGGGTATTGACTGACCCGCATGTAAATGCTTTTAACATAGGGAAAAGTAGTGTACAGGAAGTAAAACATTGTTTTTTAAATATTTGGACCAAGTCTAGAAGGAGGTGTTGCCCTAGGCCATAAACCAAGCATCACAAATACCAAGGGTGATATTTGGAGCTATAACAATTGGAAACATTATCACACTTTCCATATTGCTTCACGATGGTGGTGGAGGTGGTATGGGTGAAGATGGAGATGAAAATGGTGAAACTAGTGGAGGTGTGGGTGGGGTTGGTATATGCAAAATTCTCTGCCTTATCAAATTTATCACACTTCATGGTGAGACCTTCGTGAGCTCTTCTTCGCCCCCTCACAGAGGTGAAATCAAGGGGCTAGTTTCTAATTCTATACTATCTTCACTTCTATAGATTCTCGCACTTCGCATAGCCCCAAACATAGATTTATTTGCATAACCCATTTTTCACACGGTAGAATTTTAATCCAAGTTTTCAAATATTTAATGTACTTACCTCATGGCCCTTTGAGGAAGTGTTAGTCCGCCCCACTATAGCTGACTCAAGCATCTACCGTGAACTCGGTGATGAATCCTCCTATGATTTGATCGATCCAGTGATCAACAGTGCACATGATCTTATCCTCCAATGCTTCCAATCTGCGTACTAATTCTGGAGTCCACTCGATAGGTTTGTCGAGCTTACAACTTCCTTGTCTATTTGTTAGCTCCATGATCCACTCATATAGTTCAGTAAGGAAATATACAAAGAAAATTTCATGGATCTCTGTATATAAGTAGTAGTCTTACCACTCTTCCTTTGATAGTCGCGGATTCCTATTTTCCTATGCCAGGAACTCGTGAACCTTTCTATCCAACCAATATTCAATTCCTTTATTTTTTGGATTGTAGTGATGCGACATCAAACATCTCTATGTAAATCTCAGTCCAAGCAATGAATCCATTTGTTGGCTTGATGAGGCCTAACCCAGGTTTAGAGTTAATTAGCCAAACAAATCCCTGTACTAATGGCCCTTTCAACAATAGTCCACGGAGCACGGGATGAGGTCTCACCGTAAGTAGTATGGGGGGCTGTTGGAACCAGGTTTCCGCACCCTTGATATTTTTTACGGTTTGATTCGGTCCAACTTCTTGTCCCTACATTTAGGTTGCTTCGCGCACTTTCCTGGCCTTCACACCCTAATATACTTGCCATTGCACAACCCTAACCATGGGCTGTGGGGCTTCCCTGCTACTGGAGTAGCACTCTATGCTATTTCCCTATGTCTCAGTTGAGATATTATCTATCTTCCTTTGCCGATTAGTTATCTTCATGTAAACAGAAGCCTTGTATTATATTTAATTATACATCACACTCATATAAGTTCACGCAACAAATAAATAGTACACTTGCATTTTATACTCAATAATTTATTAAACAGGAAAAGATACACAAAACTAAGGTAAACTTCGCTTCATTAATTCTTCCAATAGTTACAGACTCGACCTGTCCTGTGCACTCAGTTGGAGGGGTATGCGCACTCAGCTGTAGACTACTAGGCCTTTGTGCACTCACTTGCAGAACCTTCTCCTACTCTATGACACAAAGGCACACTTTACACTTTGAATCAGTCTCTTAAACTCATCATCCTTCTTTGCATTCTCTATATGCTATCTTCTACACTTAAAGCCTTGCTCTATTTATTCAATCCCATGGTCCACGAACCATGTCTAGGTCTATCAAGTTGAAACTACATTACAAAAGAGAAGGCAGTCAACCCCGTGACTCTATTATGACTTCGCGCTCCCCACTCATAATTTGCGGAGCTTTTACAAAGGATTTGGTCAAAACTTGGGCTTTAAGCTCCAAAACATGCCTTGGGGGGATTCCATGCCCAACAAGTTCATTTGAATAGCCATCAAATAAGGTAGAGAAAGGCTCAGAAAAGAAATCAAAGAACGTAATGGAAAATTTAGAACAACCTACAGAGAATGTTTATAAAATTGACCCAAAGAAGAAATCTGATTTACAGCCCTTGGAAGAGGAGCATGGTCTTTGGACCATGGACATTGATGGTGCTCTCAGGAAAGATGGGAAAGGCATTGGCATTTGGATTTGAAGTCCACATCATCAGCAAGATGAGGTCCCCTAGAATGTTATATTATGCTCATACAAGTCAGCTTTTGATTGCACTAACAATGAGGTGGAGTACGAAGCACTGATCATAGGCATAAAGATCTTGAAAAGATTGGGTGCACAAAGAATTTATGTGTATGGTGATTCAGAACTGTTGATCAAGCAAGTTAAAGTAGAATATCAATCTCACCATCCATGGATGAGACAATATATAAATATTGTTTTAGATATTTTGAGAATGTTTTCAGAATATAAACTTTCGGTTGTCCCAAGGAGTCAGAATCTTATGGAAGATTCTTTGGCTATAGCTGCAAGCAACAAAAAATGTCCATGATGTATTCTATATGATAATGACTATCAGTGGTTGCTAGAAACAACTGCCCCATTACATCATCACCATCATGATCATGACCTCATGTTCATCATTAGCATCATCATATGTATCGACATCAACCTCATTTCCATCAGTATCTATGTCATCGTGAGCATCATCTTCCATCTCAATATTAGACCCAATGTGATATGGATCTATGTAATGAGGATCATTTAGATGTTCTCGAAGATTCTTGTTCTACAAACAAAAAAACCATTTAGAATGAAAAGTCATTATTTATTTCATGCATAATTAATTTCTTTGTTATATATCTAATATTACAACATATGAGATGGAATGATAATAATATTACATCATATCAATGTGCACGTATTATAGTAAAATTTCAAATAATTTACAGCGAAGATGTCATTCCAATGACCTAAAGCATTCAACAATTCTAACAAACATTAGTAAATATCATAAAATAATCATTATACAATTTAACTATCAATTGTAATTTCTACTACATAATCTTAAGTTCTAACCCTCTCCATTTTGTGTTATATATACACTACATTTCCACACTCAAGTTAAGGGATGGTAAATTTTTCCTTTTAATGTTGAGAAATTAGATGTAGTAAAGGTGTAGAAGATGAAATGGCTATGGGGCTTGTTGCCACAAAAAATGTGGTGAAAAAGAAGGGACAATGCCAAGTAGCATTGGTTCACATGCAATTTTGGTGATGAAGTAGACCCCAAATGACTAGCCTAATATTGCACAACTTGAAACAACATTTAGGCATAAAGTGTTAGATTGGTATATGAAATATAGAGAAAATAACCTAGCAGTTTAAAGTAGTAACCTTTTAGAGATCAACCAGAGCTTACAAAAGGAACTTCAAAACACTAGGTATGAATCTCAGTGCATTACTCACATTAAAGAAATTAAACAAGTGAAAGGAGAACCAATTTTTGACTATGAATAGAGGATCAAGATATTGCTAGATAGGTTAACATTTCAAATTCCCAATGCATAGCATAAGGAATGGTTTATTGTAGGATTCCTCATATAAGTATACCTCTCACTCACCAAAGAGTGACATCGTAGTCGGAGGCACTAGAAATAACAATGAGACTACAGTCAAATATAGGTGAAGCAAAAGGATTAGCAGGAATGACACAAGTGCAATTACAACTGGTAGCTCTAACTCTCTAGCTAGAAGTAGTGAAAGGTAGCTTCCCTTTATCTATGCCACTTCCTTGATAAATGGTTTTCTTTGCAACTCACTTGTAGAATACCTAGGATATAGAGGGATATTTCCACCCTAGGCTTAGGCATAGAGGTCAAAACAAGTCAATGACTTAGGAGAGGACAAATGAACTTGAATTTATTCTAAGAATAAAGGAAACGAAGGTGACATAGAGGTGACCTATGGTTTTCCCAAAGGGTTGCTATAAGTCTGCACTAAAAATGTAAGTTGATTATTAATTGCAACTTTTATAGGGTAAACACTCTCCATGTAGATTATTATTGCAAATTATTTGTGTTTTCCTAACAATTTGAGAACATATTCAATGTAGAGTTTGTTAGGGTTAGTAATTAGGCGTCAAATTAAAATTCAAGATAATCCTTGGAATATATAAATTGGAAATGGTCACTTCACATATTGGGCATGGTGTACCTCTATTCACTGGTAAACCTATGGATTTTAGATATTGTAGAAAGTTTCATCTAAATAAATCAAAATTCCTTAGGAAATAACCTCTTATTAATGAATTAGAATGGTATTGGGACCCATTTGGAATTAAGCTTGAAACCTAATGAAAAAAATTCAATTATACCATTTGTTGATCAAGAGAATTGACACCAACAAATCCTTGCTATCTTCAATTTTATACAAGTTTATGGTTGAGCATTGGTGACATGAATTATAACCATGAATTATGGGTAGGATCCTTTAACTCGCTTAGACTAACAAAGGATCATTGATATTAACTTGACAAAGTTTTGGTTTTGTAAATTAAATTTTTTCTTAAAGTGGGAAGCCAAAGAGCTGTTTCTAGCACCCAACACTACACTAGCACATGGGGGATCCAAAAAACAAATTTAGAAGCACAATTATAGGTAAAAATGAATTGAGAAGAAGATGATGTAATAATGGATGTTGTAAAAGCAAGCCATTTCATCTTGCTTGTTAATTCTTGAACGTGGGAATCCCAAGAGGTGTTTCTTCCATTGAACACTACAATAGCACTTGGGGGATCAAGAAAAGAAATTGAGAAGCACAAACATAGGTCACAATGAATTGAGAAGAAGTTGTTATAAAAAAAAAAATTGTAATAGTATATGTTATAACAAAAGATTCCAAACTAGTATGTGAATGTTAAATCTATTGAAAATGTTGTATCAACCGATGTTGTAACACCCATTACCATTGAAAATGTTGAAACGGCTCTAAAATTTGATGTTATAACTACTACTATTGAAACAACTGAAACAATGACCATTCTACCAGATAATGTAAGAACATATTTTATAACTACAAATGTTGTAACAATAGAGGTAGTAGAAATTCTTTTAATATTGTTGAGGAAAGCTTGAAAGTGGGAAACCAATGAGGTTTTACTACCTCTTATCACTACACCAACACTTGGGGGATCAAGAAAACAAATTGAGAAGAACAAACAGGTAACAATAGATTGAGAATCATATGTTCTAACAACGAATAT
The DNA here is from genome assembly GCA_000404065.3 of Pinus taeda. NCBI lineage: Eukaryota > Viridiplantae > Streptophyta > Pinopsida > Pinales > Pinaceae > Pinus > Pinus taeda. The sequence continues at coordinate 191,657 of APFE031213494.1, forward strand.
TGTAACAGTAGATGTTGTAATAATCAATTTCATAAAAGATATTATAAGAGTGGAGGTTGTAACCATAATCCATTTCATCTTTCTTGTCAAAACTTGAAAGTGGGAATTGAAAGAGGTGGTTATACCACCCAACACTACACCAAGATTTGGGGGATCAAGAAAACAAATTGAGAAGCACAAACATAGGTATCATTGGATTGAGAAGTAGATCTATAATAGTGGGTGGTGTAACAACATATTTTGTAACAATAGATGACATAATAGCATGTCAATCTTAAATTTTCTAAAAATGCTATAACAATTGTTGTTGTAATATCCACTACTGTTGAAAATGTTGAAACTAATATAAAAGACTATTTTATAACATCTACGACTATTGAAACTACTGAAAACATTATCATTACAGTGAATGTTGTAACATAAAATTTTGTAACAAAAAATGTTGTAACTATTGATGGGGTAGAAATTCATTTAATCTTGATTTTCAAAGATTGAAAGTGGGTAGCCAATGAGGTGTTTCCACTACCCAACACTACACTAGCACTTGGGGGATCAAGAAAACAAAGCGAGAAGCATAAACAAAGGTAAAAGCAGATTGTGAAGCAAATGTTATATCAACAAATGTTGTACAACATATTTTGTAACAACAAATGCCATAACAATTGTCAATGTTAAATCTATTGATAATGTTGTAACAATTAATGTTGCACCACCCATTACTATTTAAAATGTTGAAACTAACATAAAATTTGGTGCTATAATAACTAATATTATTCAAACTACAAAAATACAACCATTACAATAGATGTTGTAACAAGAGGTGTTGTAACAAAAAATGTTCTAATAGCATATGTTGTAACAATATATGCCATAACAATTGTGATTGTTAAATCTACTAAAAATGTTGCAACAGATGATGCTATAACACCCATTCAAATACCTTCAACATCGTAGTATCACCATTTTCCCAACAATTTCAATAAGTCTTTCTTAAAATATGGTGAGATAAGAAAAACCCTTTACAGATTTTGACCTGATACAATAATTTAAAAAGTAGTGACACTAAGCAAGTGCAATAGTTTTATGCTAAGTTTAGAAAAATATATAATTCAATTCCAACTCATTATAAAACTCTTCCCAGGGCTTCTCAAATGAATTATGTTGAAGCCTTTGATTATGAAATTAATCATACCAAGAGATGAGAACATAACTTATGAGTCTTTGACAACTTTAGCTAGTATTTTTAGGATTCTTTTTTACCCAAACAAGAAGTGTGAAATTGAGGTTAAACATAGACCATCAATATTTGATAATTCTAAACATTGGCAAGTTTTTGATGATGATCAAAAAATTAAAATATTTTTAGAGATGACTTAGGAGTTTGAAAATACATATATTGATGAAAAAATCAAAACAAAAAAATGATGACACAACGCAAGAGGGTTTTTCTAGGGCACCTAGTGCAAAGAGGCTTCAAGGGTATTAAGAAGTAGGTACCATACTTATTCATTCATTTGAGAAGAAATAACATCTAATGTTAATATAGAACCCTATCTTGAAAGTTTGCAACGGTTTCTATATTTATATTCCAGTTAAGAGAAAGACTTTCATGGAATTCTTGGAGCTAGAAGAAGTTCAACATCTAACACAATCTCTGGAAGGAAATGGTAACTTGTTAATCATGTTAAATCCTTGGGTGCTTTGAAATATAAAGTTATTGTTGTAGGATTTTCATTTTAGAATAAATATATGAAATCTGATTTCTAAAACACCAAAAAAAAATTAAAAAATGATATGCACTTTGTAATAATTTGCGTGCTTAAGTTATAAACTTTAACATACTATGTTTTTTTTACTTTTTTTTTTAATGTATTATATTGATTATGATAATTTTTAATAAAGCACTTTATTAAGCAGAGCACCTTTGGATGATGGAGATGTTATCTTCCTACATCTATAGAGTGCACACCCCCTCGACTACTGGTGAGCACCAGTATTGCAGCAATAATGCAATAAAACATACAAATACAAGTAAAGAGGAGCTTGGATGATTGGATTGGGCCATAACCGAAGAGCTTCAGCCCTCTGAGGTAACTCAATTCTAACTCAAAATGGATTCCATCTTTATTTCCAAAACAATAGCAAGTTTACAAGAAATTGTTACAAGATGGTAAGCTTGAAGTTGAATAGAGTTTACATAAGAAAAAATCCAACAAAAATCCGACAAAATCCCAACCCTAGTGAGGCCCTAGACCTTTATACTTATAAAAATGAAGCTACCAACAGCTTCCTTAAAATCAAGGAGGCTTTGCTCCCAAAACTCAAGATAATCATCAGTCATCGTCCACTTGCTTGCCTTGTAGTGCATGATTTGGCTACTTCTACTCTAAGCTAAATGAAGGGGAATTTGAAGTGAGGAGCAATAAATGAGGGAGATTCCCTCCTATAAGTCCTCTCCTTTTTCCACTTCGATTTATTTCTACCATTTGTCCACTGGATCCTTGACTTTGACCTCAAAATTCATCAATAATCTACATTAAACACATGTTAGACCACATGTCATCATAACTAACTCAACTCACTCCATAAACATAAATATAATTAGGAAAACATACAATAAGCTAAGAGAATGGTTGATTTTACTAGGTTAGGAGGTAAGATGAGCCCATATAATCACCCATTTATGAGGCTCATCAACTACTTGATAATTAACGAAAGGGGGGGTGCAAAATGTTTTTTAGCCCTTTCCACATTTGTGATGTTGTGGCCTAACATTCATTACGCACCCCAACTCTGATTAAACCACTTACCACTCCTACCCTCCACGCAAAGCTACTCTAGTTTTCACTATTTTATCCCACTGCCATGTTTTAAATCCTTCAATCATTTTAGAATCCCAACAAACATTTATCTTCACTGCTATATTTAAAACCATTACCATTTTAATTACCATCAACCATACCACCCATTATAACTCAAACCTTTACCTCATTAAATTCTAACCACACCCAATTTCTCCATATCGCACAGAATTTGCTCCAACCTCACTCTCGTTTTCCATTTTTACAGTTTAATTGTCTAGGAAAAGTTATAGCTGCAATGAAGAATATAATCGAAGAAATGTTTTTAATTCATGTCATTACAATAATTCACCGAAGCATTCAATTCATGGGTAATACGAATCTTTAATTCTTTTTAATTCTCAACATTTCTTCATAGCAGGGAGAAGAACTCAAAACTCAATCTAGGACCATAACATCCTTTGAAACACCTAGACTAGAAGAATTACCATTAGTAGACAAAGATAGTAGAATTGTAGAAACCAAGTTTTAATTTGACATGTATGAACTCCAAAGATGGAAATTTCAAAAATATCAAAACAATAGGGATGAATTCTCGTCATGGCAATATTTTTTACCATGTTTTAATTTCCCCAAACCTATTACTTTCATGAAGTTATGATATATTGTGTTGATAGGTATTTACCTAGTGAAAGAGTTTTTGTTCCCCATAATTTTCAACCCTTATTTTATATAACCTATGAGTTTATCGTGCAAGCTCTAAATGTCACTATTCCAAATTCTGTATATCCATCTCCAGTGAAGTGCTACTAAGAATTTACCAGTAATTAACTTTTTAGTAGAGGGCTTCCATTTTTAAATCAATCATGCCTGAGGAACAAGTATTCCTTCTCAAACCCCACCCTATCCATCATAAATATTTCATGATATTTCTAGACAAGTCATATCCATGATAAGTTATTTGTTAGGGTATCTAAATAATGATACAGTTGATGAGACTATTGTAGGTTTTCTATCAAACTTTTCAACCGAAAAGAAGCCAGAGATATGAAAACATTTTGGCCAATAACTTTGAAATTCTATTCATGATCAGTTTCAAACATTGGGAAGTGGGAGGAATTTCAAATATCAGTTTATACTAATGTATTTATTTTTATATCATAAAGTGGAGAAATTTCAAATTCAGCTATAACAACAGGATGCACAGGGAAATCAATTACTAGTGATACATTATACCTCCACAGTTAGAAGAAAATTTGAATAATATTATTTTGTTGACTTTGTGGATAGATTTTTTGTGTATGTTATAGTATTTTAATTAGGAAGTGGATCCCTATAACTTCATTATAAGTTAAAATAATTTCGCAACTTAGTGTTCAAGCAAAGCTTGGGGGATTGTATCTATATAAAAACTTTACTGAAATTAGACTATATGGGTGTGAAATTCCACCATACCAATTTCTTGTGTTCTTTCCTATGTGCATATTTTCTCTTGAAAATATTACGATGAGTTTGAATGTGGATCAAGTAGTTTTTTGCAAAGGAGAAATAAAACTTTCCTAAAGCTTAAAGCACAAAAAGGGGCTCTTGTAGTTAATTACAGATCAACTAATAAAGAATAAGAATTGTTGTTAGTACAAATGAAGTTTAAGTTGAGTTTCAATTGGCCATATGATCTGATAGGAAAGATTTAAAATATCATAGCTCAACAAAAAACTACCCTTTATGTTCATATGTCTAGGCCAAAGATAGACAAGTATGGTAAGAAAGATATTTGGGAAGAGAACACATTACAAGAATTGATAGAGGAGCAACTCATGGAACAACCAATGGGACCAAAGATGTTGAATACGCCCCATATGAAAGAAAATGAGTTGAGGAGAACGTTTAATAATGTATCAAGTTCAAAGACTGGCCAATTTATGGTATATGAAAGAAAGAATACGAGCGAAATAGAGGAAATCATGTCAGAGTCAATATATTATGAGATTTCATCACCAAAAACAACTACTGCAATTTCAAGTGAGCCTATATTTAGAGTTCAAAACATTGGGGAAGTATCATAATCGTGTACTGCTACTCCATCTTCTTCTTTTACTCCAAATTTATTTTCCAAATATTTCGAGATCAAGAAGAAAAATGAAATTCTGAATGAAATCACTTATACCCAATTCTGGAGACAAACTTATTCCACTAGAGTAGGCTTCTAATAGTTATATATTTGGAGAAGTGTCAATTTCAGCTGGTATTTTTGGAGACGAATGTTCAAGGAGAAAAATATCCCGATGATATCAAAATTTCCCTACTCTCTTTTGATCCCAAGAAAATCCCCCTATAGACCAAATAAATTTAAATAAATAAACTAGAGAGATGATCTATTCCTCTCTGACAAGCTCATCCATGAATGTCAAAAGGTTGCAATATTCAATCAATAATAAGCTAAGCAAGCTAAATATGGATAGGATGGCATCCTTCGCAAAGGATACAATAATTAAATCTTTAGAAGATTTGGTTACAAACCTAGGGTTGGATCCTCATGATACCAATGTTGCACATTAAACTATTCATAGGGAAGATACAAATACCCAATCTCTAAAGAAAAGGTTTAAATTTCTCACCATTGAGCATCCACAAGCTCAATATGTAGGAGAAATAGAGAAATAAAAGAAACTCTCTATTGCTTATTATAATTGAAAATAACATACAAATACAAAAATGGAAACATAAATGGAGAAACTGATAAAGGAAAGAGAAGAAGATGGAAACATAGTCATTGCAAAAGTAGAAGCAGGTTAAGTAGAAGACACTATATATAAGATGGAAGAGACAAGAAGATAATAAAATAAATTCAAACAATGCTCTAGTAACTGACATGCAAAAGACCAGTGCTTTACAAAAATAACTTGAGCACTATTTAAGTAGTTCTAATACTTTTCAATGTTTGTCACGGACCAAAGAATGAATCTAGATCAATATTATGTATTTGATTTATAATATTTGGTATTGTATTGAGATTATTTTAGTACAAGAGGAGTTATTATAAAGTGAATAGGAAGCAATTGATGTAATAAAAATAGAACTGGGAAACAAACTTGTCTAGGATATTCAAATAATTAAAACTGTAAACACAATGTCAAGAGAAGACCTTGAAGAATTTGGAATTCAAGATAGAACAAAATTACTCATTCAAACCTCAAAATTTATAAGGAAGAAACCCCTTATGATAAAGACAAAAGAGAAATGTGAAAATTTACAAGTGCAAATTAAAATATTTTATAGGAGGTTTTATATTCTCCAATAGAGGGGCATTTCATCCTTCAAGAATGAACGTGGTCAAATGGAAAATGAGGAATAATATCAAATACTATCAAATAAATAAGCACTGGATAACTCAAAATTTGTTGGAGTTCAGAGAGAAATCAGTGCTCAAAAACTACTTTAGATCTCAGTTGATGATATTTTCATTTGCTATGAAGTCAAGCATTTCTTTATTTTAAAAACTTAATTTGAAAATTATATTGAGGTAGCTGAATCATATAGAAAAATGATTGATCTTGGTTATAAAGTAAATGAAGACTGGGATTAATTAGAGTGGGATCCATTGGTCAAATTAGTTGAATAAAATTTGGGGCTCCAGGGAGTAGTTTTATTGAATTTTGTTGTGTAGTGTGCCCTAATGCCTTTTAGAAGTCAATGGAGAAGTTTCAAATGATTCCTGGTATATGACGTTTGCAGTATGTTCCCTTTTTTTAGTAACTTTTCATTTGCATTATTCTTCTTCTAAGACATGTTTAATGAAGTTGTTGATTTCTTTCCATTAGAGAAATTTTGAGGTCAAAAATGGGCCTCAAAATAAAATGTATAAGGAAAACAAACTTTATATTAACAAATAGGATTTGAGATGATGATGTCGACCATGACGGATTATTCACCACTTTTTGGAGTAATATAGTGAAAAGATTAAAAAATAAAAAAATAAAGCTACTTTTTCAACTCATATTTTCAACTTATATCCCTACAGTTTTACTGAAATTTCATGTGGGAGAACTCGTTGGATGCATAATTTAACTTCTTATCAAAGGAGTACCCATGTTGCATACTTTCAATAGACCTTGCTATAGGAAAAATAAGAAATACATGAAAAAAATTATTGCAATCACATATTTTAGTGTATCTCTCATTTTTCATGTAGCAGGGTTCATTAAAAATATCTAACATAGGTAAACTTTGGATGACGAATTAAAATTCACATCTAATGATTTCTCATGCTAAATAATTGTGTTAAACCATAGGGATATAAGTTGAAAATATGAGTTGAAAAAACATTTTTTTCTTTTTCCTTATAAAATTTGATGATGTAATCTAATATTATTTTATTATTTTATTATATTCATTAGGATGCCCATTTTAGACATCAAAATGATTAACAAATTTGTCAATCTTGTGAAAATTATTAAGATGCCTATGAATTCTATCTAAGAAACATTAATGAAGCACTCTACAATCTTTGCATATTATTTTCTTTCATTACATGCTCTCTCCTGTAGATATAATGCATAGGATTTTGTGTATCCCTATGCTTTAAACCTAAAAATTATTTACGTTCATATCTCTATAATACAAGATCAATTTTAAAGGTTGTAATCATAGATAAGTAGGCCAGTTGAATTTATTCATTAATCTATCCAAACACTTCTCCACATTGCATCTACCCCACCTTTCTAATTGTTTCAAGATTAATAAGGGTTTGATAGGGCTGAAATAGTGAGCATACTTGTACTATAGTACATAAAAACTAGAATGTACATGATATCGGATGAGTGATCATATACATTAATCACTATTATATTTCCATTCTTCTGCAACAACATATTCTCTATCAGCTTCATCCATCTCTAGTAATTGTTCTATGTTGGCAGCAAATATATCATGAGGAAAAGCATCATCAAGCCATGGAGGTGCTTCTTCCAAGAAATAACAATAAAATGGAAAATGGAATACATTTACTAGTCTCATTCTGGGACCTATAGAAATCTCTCCATGGAAGCTGACTTTCAAACTGAATGATGGTTCATCTTGTTATCTATCCTGTAAGCCTACTTTAGTACTATAATGAAGAAATTCAAACTCTACAGTGTAGTCATGTTGAGCAGAAATATGGATTTCCCAAATTAAAGTGCTAATGGTTTCCTTAAAATTAAAATGACAAATCTGCTCACCCCTAGGCATATACTGAAACATGAACAACTTAAACCAAGGACTCCACCAGTTATTAGCACTATCTAACTATGTCGCATATGCAATGATTCTAACATAACCATGTATCCTGGCCCTCTGGTGGATAGAGAAACAATCTTGCCATGTCCAATCAGTATGTTGGACAAAACCAAAATAGATGGGCACTGGTTCTCTAGACAGTGAATAATAGACACGCCAAGGCCTATCTCTATCAGGTAACTCACTATTATAGGCTATCATACTAGACTCTGGATCGAACCAACTCTGCAAACTCATTTGGATAACTTCTACAAAACAATCCCAACAGAATTCATATTTACACTAACTACAAACCAAGACTGAATACACTTTGGACTAACAGACACTAGACTGGACTGTACTTGTACTTGAACAAATTTCTCCTTTGTATAGGGGTCTGAACATGTTGATGTCTTTTATTTCTGGAGCTCCTTCTCTTGTCAACATGTCTACTAAAAAAAATTATGCACCTGATTTGTAGGCAATATCGAAATCAAAACCTTCTAGCAAGAGAACCCATCTTAGAACCCTGGTATTTCCTTGTTCTAACAATTTCTTGTTAGACAAAATACTTTTCATATGTTTCAGATCAGTTCTAACTAAAAATATGACACTTTTTAATAACAATCTGAATCTTTCAATTCCTCTTTTCACAACAAGTATCTCTTTGTGGGAAGATGGATACTTAGCTTTTGTGTCATCAAAAGTACCAGAGGCATATGCACAAAAAAGTTCTTTCCTTCCATGTTTCTGTAATAACACTGCAGCTCATGTATGATCAGATGCATCTATTTCAAGAATAAATGGGAGGTCAATGTCAGGAATTTTTAAGTTGGGAAGTTCTCTGGTTTTGCTTTTTATGTTCCTTACTGCCACAGTCATCTCATTAGACCATTCAAATTTTTCTTTCTTCAGCCTTTTTTGCAGAATCTTAGTATCTTTAGATATCTTTTCATAGAACTGACGGATGTAATTCAGGCAACCTAAAAATCTCTGAAGCTTCTTTCCATCAAGGAAAGTATTAGGAAATTGCAGAAGATGAAGAAGGATATGAGGTTGAATCTCTATGTGACCCTGTTCAATATGTAATGCTAAATAGTCTATCCTAACTTTTCCAATTTGAAACTTTTCTTTTGAGTCAAATAGCATTAAACCATGCTTTTACACTATTTCATAGAGTTTTTCTAAATGTAGCTTATGAGTATTTACATCCTTAATAAATACAAGACGATCATCAATATATACAATCACATACTCTACCCCTCCAAAAATATCTTCCATCTGCTTTTGGAACTCAGAAGGAGCATTCTTCAAACCAAATGGCATTATTGTCCATTGGTATTATCCATGTGGAATTGTGAAGGTTTTTTTATATATGTCATCTGGAATGATACCAATTTGCCAGAAACCACTTTTAAGATCAAATTTGCTGAAAACATTAGCATTGGTGATTTTGGCAAGCAACAATTCTTTATTGGGAAGAGGATACTTGGTAGGCATTAGAGCCTCATTCAAAGCTTTGTAATTAATTACCATCCTCTTCTTTCCATGTTTCTGCTCACTATGTTTGTTGACATAAAAGGCCGGACATGCCCATGGGATTTTACAAGGCTCAATTAGGTTTTGTTCAAGCGACTGATGAATCTCCTGTTTACGTAAATTCTTCTCAGTAGGTGACATATGATTAGCACTTGCTTTCTATGGTTTAGGAACATACCCTTCTTTATAAGGTAATGCTACAAAATATTTTTCTCTAGTCCAGAAAGTGTCTAGCCTACTTGCTGTGCAACCATAGTGCAACTTATATGAGATTGCTTGTAATGTCTTTTGACCTTGTATTCCTGCATGCTTAACAATCTTTTGAATTTTGCTAAGATCTTGCATGGTATCCTGCAGATTATCTTCTTCACTAGGCTTGACCTTAAGCTGGTAATCATTCTTTGCAGGAATGATAATTGGTCCTTCAACAGTAGTAAATGTGACTGAGTCTTTTCCTAAGATGACTCAAAGGAATATCTTCAAAAAATCTTGTCCCAATAGGATATCAAATCCTATATCAAAACTGTACAAAGTAACATATGTTTGTACATGATTTAATTAAACTGGAAAATCAGGAGATATATGGTTAATCTCCATTAATTCTTTATTCACATCTCTAAAGGACAATTTAGTAGGTTGCCAATAATAACAAGGAATTGCACTGAATTTATAGCAACTACCCATAGCTCCAGAATCAATTTGTGCATCTAGAGTGTATTCCTTTAAATTTGGCAATTTTATTTTCAAAGGAATTACCACTTTATCTCCCATTCCCGTGATATTTACAAAATATACTTCCTTAGTTTTCATGGGAATTTCTTCTAGAATATCCTTCATCAAAATTCTTGTTAATTTGGAATTAGCATCATCATAATCAAAAATAAGACTTTGAAGTTTAGCTGATAATCACAATACTTCTGATCTTGTTAGTTTAATAGATGATTCCAAATTGCTAATTTGCTTCTTAAGAGTATTGATTTTATCCATACCCGTGACTTGAGAAGCTTCTGTAATATGCAATGGTTTGAACATTGAATCAAACTCTCTTTCAATAAAATCCTCATCATCAATTATTCTTTGGAGGGTAATTGTTATTCCAAACTTTCCATATTTTCTTTCAATCTTCTTCTAGTTGTTAACTAGGATGGTTCAAGCTGTGCTAGCTCTGTCTCGACCTCATCAATCTGATTTCGCAAATTGTCTATTTTGTTGAGGTAAAACACTTTAATATCAGCAATAAAAGTTTCATCAGAGTCAGAAGAATCAGATTCTAAACTTATTTTTCTGATATTAGGTAAATCATCATTATCTGAAGTAGAAGAATCAATGGAAATTTCAAAATATTCGCCATCTGAGTGGGAAATGAGATCCCAATGTTCTGGATTATGGATTGTAGTAAAAACATCCATGATCTTGAACTGTTTCTTGTTCTTTTTCTCTTTCCAATATTAGCATAATGGCCTTCTTTTCCACATATAACACATGTTAGCTTTTTACAAGGCTTTGCTCTTTTTCTAAATACTATCCTCTTCTTTTTGGAAAACTTAGAAGGATAATATTTTCTCCTAGGAGTATACTTATCTGGCTTGAATAAGCATTAAAATTTTGAAACTTTCTTTTTAGATTTGCTACTAGATCCAAAATCATAAGTTTCTGCAAAATTATTACGCAATTTTCTACTGAAATGCATCTACTTCTTAAAATTCTTTTTAGCTTTTTCTGATGCACACTCTCCTTGCAGAATAGAAACTATCATCTGATGTACTGCATCAAATCAAGAATTCTCAATTTTTGCTTTGTTGGTCTCAATATACTGATTAATCAAATCCGGAATTTTGCTAGCATTGAAGTATGTAATACCTCAAATAAGCAACATTGTGGGGATCTGCTGCTCGATAAAGAAGTTTTTTCATAACACAATAATAATCATGTAGATAATCTATGCTACACAATGATTGAGATAAAAATATTTGACCATGATGTAATGAATCTTCTGGTACTACCACCACAAATTCATGTTTTAAGGCATCAAAAATAGCTTTCAGGGGATCTGTTGGATTTTCAATGATATTGTTTATTTCTTCTTCAGACAACTTATCCCACCATTGCTTTAAAATACTAGTAAAAGACCAAACAATTTGTGTGACTATATCAGACCATGATGCTTTAGTTTTAGCTTTTCGATGTAGTGCCCAAGCATGGACATTATGCAAGACTGTTATTACTTCTTCACTTTCCATGCAATCAGTATTTACCAAAAGTGTATTACCAAATCCTTTAGCTCATGGATTTTCAAATTTGGTAGGGACACTTTCCAAATTGTCTCTATATCAAGAAAAAGGACTATTTGCAGATGCTTCATGTGCAAAAGTATCCTTGTCACCTTTCTTTCCTTTATTTGTGAATGTAAATGTATCACCTCTATCTACTTTATAACTAGTCTGTCCTTGAGAGGGTTCTCCATGAGAGGTAACACTAGACATGGCCAAAATTTGTGGAGCAGATGGTTGGCCATTTTCTACCAAGGTTTTTAAAACTGACATAATCTTTTGGTAATCTCAAGCTTTCAACACTAGGAAAGGTGGTTAGCCTTTCTCTCATCAAATCTATTTTCTCTCTGCCTAAAATTATTCCTTTTTGTACTTTCTCAATCTTAGCAGTATCTATGTTGTCAATGCTTTTGAACAAAATACTTCTAAGGCCATCTTTTGATTCATCTGAACTGGAAGAAAACTTTAATTTTGAACTTCAGATCTACTTCTCCATAATGAGGTGGAGAAGTAGGTTGTTGTAATGCATCTCTTAAATGCTCAAGGGATCTGGAAATAATTCCCATGTTGGAATTGATATCATTCAATTTCTATGTGTGCTCATTATGTATCCCAAAACATTCATTATAACCACTGTGCATTTTCTTTATATGTTCTTTAATTTCTAGCACATCTTTGGCTATGTCATCCATGTTTTGTAGCATACAAACAATCTGATAGTTTGTATAATTATGCATTTTCTCTATTTCACTTTGATCTGCATCTGACATATTTTTCATTTGTATCCATTGGAAATCTGACTTTACAGTACCATTCTTGAAATTTCTTCTAGAGTTTGTAGGCTCTAAATATCTTTCATTAATTTTTGTCGTTAGACCGTATTGAGCTCTGGGAAGACTAAAACTTTTAATATCAGGCAATATTGTTTCATGCTTTTGATCTACTAGTTGGAGACTAGAAGATGTACCCGACACACAGAATTGGTAATAATCAAATTTATGTGACAGAGGTTTCTTTTGGTTTCTTTTGGGAATGAAGTATATTGGTGGAACAGTAGTAGGAGAAGGCATAACTGGAGAAGGTATTACTACTTTTATATTGTGTCTACTTTATAAAAATGAAGATCTATCTAAGATAGTAATACATTTGACAAGACGAGGCTTGTGATTTTGAGACCAGAAGAACCATCAGAATGTTTGACAATAAACAATTGTCTAGGTTCATTTGATGTTTGCAGTTGAGGATGTTTTTGTGATAATAGAATGTAAGTACTATTGCTTTCGTCAAGTAGAGTGTATTTTGCAAATCCTATATGTAAGGGGGTAGTATTACCAGGACCAACTATTACTCCTTCTTTCAAAGCTCTTGAACACAATTTTGGATTGAGTGGAGGCATTGTGCTGGAAACAAATTGAAGACAAATAGAAGAATGAAGATGAGCGATCAAAGTTTTTGGGGCGACATTGAAACCATTGAACTTAATGTAGGCATTGAGAAACTCATTTATATATAAGTCATTCAAAGAAACCTGATATCTGGGAATTACAGAAGACCAGAAAGGACAGTTATTAAGAGGACTCTAAAAACCTCCCAACAATGCATCATTAAAATCATTCATTCTGGTATCCAAGACACAGGTTAGGCAAGAAGTATTTAATCCTGGTCTGACAAGAGGATTAATCCCGGACTGAATCATGCCTATATGAATATATTTGAACCCATGTTCTAAACCCCATTGAATATCTTATGTTTTAATTAAAGGAACTTGATAGACCTTCTGACTAGTAGAAATAGGAATATTTACAGAAGTAAAGCAAAATAACTGAGTTGCTCTGAACTGAAATGTAGGGATCTTATATAACTTGTCTACTTCTATCTTTGGTAATGTCCAATTTGGTTGTGGCTCAAATTCTTGAACTAGAACTTTTTCATCATATAATTTTTCTTTACAAGCTTCGTTCAAATACTTATTCAGAAAAGACCATTTCTTTTGTTTACCAATTTTCTAATCCTCAGGTGTTTGAAGAACAAATTCGTTCAAAGAACCAGTCGTTGAGATTAAATATAAGTATGCACCTGAATAGAGGAAAAAAAGTCTTTGTGCTCTAGGAAATCAAACACGATAGTCCATCGCCTCAAACGCTCTCTACCAAAGCCTTATCGCCAACTTCAACTCGTAAACAAAGGCAGGGACAAATACAACTCAATGGGAGAACCATATGATTATAAAAATTACTTGGAAAAAGAACCAGATCGCTCTGATACCACAATTTTTCCTTAGATTTCAAAATGGTATTACATCAGAAGTCAGATTACAATCCAGAGATCGATTGTTGTGGCATTTACCAAATCATGCAACTCACTAAATGAGCATAACTTTAAGGACTAAGAGTTAGATCTCCGCGATGCAAGCAGATAGAGAAATTTCTCACAGATGCAGAGCAGGGAGCTCAAACTCAAAGTCAACTCAAACACACAAATGACTCTAGAACTTTGAACGCCCCTCCTTACAATGCTAGTATTTATAATATCCTAGCAAGTTAACCAGTTAAAATTTTTACCAGAAACTTGTAACAGGTGGAATCTACTTTCGGCATGAATATCACACAGGAAATCATATCCGAAGGACTATCAGTAATGTGTACTTAAAATATTTGGGCAAGTGGGTACTACCACCTGTTATCTCGTCCCTTAGAGGCATAGCCATATGGGGACTGAATCCGACACTACTTAAATAAACCAAGATTACATGATCTATAGACAAGATGTCCGGAATCTAGGACATTCGCCCATAATAATTACAAAGTGGATATTTTAAAGAAAACCCACGAAAACTAGTGTGTACATGATATTGGATGAGTGATTGAATCCGACACTACCTAAAAGCAAGATTACATGACCTATAGAAAAGATAGTCATAATCTAGGACATCAGCTCATGATAATTACAAAGAGGATATTTTATAGAAAACCCATAAAAACTAGAATGTACATGATATCAGATGAGTGATCATATACATCAATCGCTATTATATTGCATTCTTCTGCAGCAGCATATTCTTTGTCAGCTTCATCCATCTCTAGTAATTGTTCTATGTCAGGAGAAAATATATCATGAGGCAAAGCATCATCAAGCCATGGAGGTGCTTTTTCCAAGAAATAGCAATAAAATGGAAAATGGAATACATTTACTGGTCCCATTCTCGGATTTGTAGAAATCTCTCCATGGAAGCTGACTTTCAAACTGAATGATGGTTCATCTTGTTGTCTATCTTGTAAGCCTACTTCTGTACTAGAATGAAGAAATTCAAACTCTACAGTGTAGTCATGTTGAGCAGCAATATGGGTTTCCCAAATTAGAGTGCTAATGGTTTCCTTAAAATTAAAATGACAAATATTCTGTCCCCTAGGCATATACTGAAACATGAACAACTTAAACCAAGGACTCCACCAGTTATTAGCACTATCTAACTATGTTGCATATGCAATGATTCTAACATAATCATGTATCCTAGCCCTCTGGTGCATAGAGAAATAATCTTGCCATGTCCAATCAGTATGTTGGACAAAACCAACATAGATGGGGACTGGTTCTCTAGACAATGAATAATAGACATGCCAAGGCCTATCTCTATAAGGTAACTCACTATTATAGACTGTCATACCAGACTCTGAATTGAACCAACTCTGCAAAATCATTTGGATAACTTATACTGTTAATGAGTTGACTCTTAAAACAAAAAAATCCCAACATAATTCATATTTACACTGACTACAAACCAAGACTGAACAAACTTTGGACTGACAGACACAAGACTGGATTGAACTTTTACTTGAAGAACTTTCTCCTTTCTATAGGGGTTTGAACATCTTGATGTCTTTTATTTGTGGAGCTCCTTCTCTTGTCTACATGTCTACTAAATAATTTGCTGCACCTGATTTGTATACAATATCGAAATCAAAACCTTCTAGCGAGAGAGCCCATCTTAGAACCCTGAAATTTCCTTGTTCTAACAATTTCTTGTTGGACAAAATACCTTTCATATGTTTCAGATCAGTTCTAACTAAACATCTAACACTTTTCAAAAACAATCTGAATCTTTGAATTCCTCTTTTGACAACAAGTATCTCTTTGTGGGAAGATGGATACTTAGCTTCTGTGTCATCAAAAGTACCAGAGGCATATGCACAAACAAGTTATTTCCTTCCACGTTTCTGTAATAACATTGCAGCCCATGTATGATCGGATGCATCTGTTTCAAGAATAAATGGGAGAACAGCGTCAGATAGTTTTAACATGGGAAGATCTCTAATTGTGCTTTTTATGTTCCTTACTGCCATAGTCATCTCATTAGACCATTCAACTTTTCTTTTCTTCAGCCTTTTCTGCAAAATCTTAGTATCTTCAGATTTTTTTTCATAGAACTGTTAGATGTAATTCAAGCAACCTGAAAATCTTCGAAGCATCTTTGCATCAAGGAAAATATCAGGAAATTTCATAAGATGAAGAAGGATATGAGGTTGAAGCTCTATGTGACCCTGTTCAATATGGAATCCTAAATAGTCTATCCTGACTTTTCCAATTTGAAACTTTTCTTCTGAGTCAGATAGCACTAAACCATGCTTGTACACCATTTCATAGAAGTTTTATAAATGTAGCTTATGAGTATTTAAATCCTTACTAAATACAAGAAGATAATCTATATATACAATCACATACTCTACCCCTCCAAAAATATCTTCCATCTGCTTTTGGAACTCAGAAGGGGCATTATTCAAACCGAATGGCATTACTGTCCATTGGTATTGGCCATGTGCAACTATGAAGGTTGTTTTATATATGTCATCTAGAATGATACAAATTTGCCAGAAACCACTTTTAAGATCAATTTTTTTGAAAACATTGGCATTGGCGAATTTAGCCAGCAACAATTCTTTATTGGGAATAGGATACCTGATAGGTATTACAGCCTCATTCAAAGATTTGTAATTAATTACCATCCTCTTCGTTTGATGTTTCTGCTCACTATGTTTGCTGACATAAAAGGCCGGACATGCCCATGGGCTTTTACAAGGCTCAATTAGGTTCTGTTCAAGCAACTGCTGAATCTCTTGTTTGCACAAATTCTGTTCAGTAGGTGACATATGATTAGCACTTGCTTTCTATGGTTTAGGAACATACGCTTCTTTATAAGGTAATGCTACAAAATATTTTTCTCTAGTCTAGAAAGCGTCTGGCTTGCTTGTTGTCCAATCATGGTGCAACTTATCTGAGATTGCTTGAAATGTCTTTTGACCATGTATTCCTGCTTGCTTAACAATCTTTTGAATTGTGGTAAGATATTAAATGGTATCCTGCAAATTGTCTTCTTCACTGGGCTTGACCTTAAGCCGGTAATCATTCTTTGCAGGAATCATAATTGGTCCTTCAACAATGGTAAATGTGACTGAGTCTTTGCAAAAGGTGACTGGAAGGAATCTCTTCAAAAAATCTTGTCCCAATAGGACATCTGATCCTATATCAAAACTGTACAAAGTAACATAAGTCTGTACATGATTTAAATAAACTAGAAAATTAGGAGATATATGGTTAATCTCCATTAACTCTTTATTCACAACTCCGAGGACAATTTAGTAGGCTGCCAATAATAAGAAGGAATTGCACCGAATTTGAAGAAACTACACATAGCTCCAAAATCAATTTGTGCATCTAGAGTGTATTCCTTTGAATTTCGCAATTTTATTTTCAAAAGAATTACCACTTTATCTCCTATTCCCATGATATTTACCAATTCTACTTAGATTTCATGGGCATTTCTTCTGGAATATCCTTTATCAGAATTCTTGTCAATTTGGAATTAGCATCATCATAATCAGAAATAAGACTTTGAAGTTTAGCTGATAATTGCAATATTTCTGATCTTGTTAGTTTAATAGATGATTCCAAACTGCTAATTTGCTTCTTGAGAGTATTGATTTTATCCATACATGTGACTTGAGAAGCTTCTGTAATATTCAATGGTTTGAACATTGAATCAAACTCTCTTTCAATAAAATCCTCATCATCAATTATTCTTTTGGAGTGTAATTTCTTTTCTAAACTTTCCAACTTTTCTTTCAATCTTCTTCTAGCTGTTAACTCGGACGGTTCAAGCTATGCTAGCTGTGTCTTGACCTCATCAATCTGATTTTAGAAATTGTTTGTTTTGTGAGGTAAAACATTTTAATATCAACAATAAAAGTTTCACCAGAGTCAGAAGAATCATATTATAAACGTATTTTTCATATATTAGGTAAATCATCATTATCTGAACTAGAAGAATCACTGGAAATTTTGAAATATTCACTGTCTGAGTGGGAAATGGGATCACAATCTTCTGGAATAGGGACTGTAGTAAAAACATCCATGATATTCAACTATTTCTTGTTCCTTTTCTCTTTGCAAGTATTAGCATAATGGCCTTCTTTTCCACATATAAAACATGTTACCTTTTTAGGAGGCTTTGCTCTTTTTCTGAATACTATCCTCTTCTTTTTGGAAAACTTAGAAGGATAATATTTTCTCCTAGGAGTATACTTATATATCTTGCATGAGCATGAAAATTTTGACACTTTATTTTTAGGTTTTCTAATACATCCAAAATCATAAGTTTCTACAAAATTATTACATAATTTTGTACTGAAATGCATCTGCTTCTTAAAATTCTTTTTAGCTTTTTCTGATGCACACTCTCTTTTCAAAATAGAAACTATCATCAGATGTACTGCATCAAATGAACAATTCTCAATTTTTACTTTGTTGGTCTCAATATACTGATTAATCAAATCTGGAATTTTTCTTGGCATTGAAGCTATGTAATACGTCAAATAAGCAACATTGTGGGGATCTATTGCTTGATAAAGAAGTTTTTGCATAACACAATAATAATCATGCAGATAATCTATGTTACACAATCTTTGAAATAAAAAGAGTTGACCATGATGTACGAAATCTTCTGGTACTACCCCCACAAATTCATGTTTTAGGGCATCAAAAATAGCTTTTAGGGGATCTGTTGGATGTTCAATGATATTGTTCATTTCTTCTTCAGACAACTTATCCCACCATTGTTTTAAACTACCAGTAAAAGACCAAACAATTTGTGTGACTAGATCATACCATGATGCTTTAGTTTCAGCTTTTCGTTGTAGTGCCCAAGCATGGACATTATGCAAGACTGTTATTACTTCTTTGCTTTCCATGCAATCAATATTTACCAAAACGGTATTACCAAATCCTTTAGTTGATGGGTTTTCAAATTTGGAAGGGACACTTTCCAAATTGTCTCTATATCGAAAACAAGGACTATCTGTAGATGCTTCATGTGCAAAAGTATCCTTCTCACCTTTCTTTCCTTTATGTGCGAATGTAAATTTATCACCTCTATCTCTTTTATAACTAGTCTCTCCTCGAGAGGGTTCTCCATGAGAGGTAACACCAGACATGGCCAAAATTTGTGGAGCAGATGGTTGGCCATTTTCTACCAAGGTTTTAAGACTGACATAACCTTTTGGTAATCTCAAGCTTTCAACACTAGGAAAGGTGGTTAGCCTTTCTCTCATCAAATCTGTTTTGTCTGTGGCTAACATTATTCCTTTTTGTACTTTCCCAATCTTAGGAGTATTTATGTTATCAATGCTTTTGAACAAAATACTTCTAAGACCATCTTTTGATTCATCTGAACTAGAAGAAAACTTCAATTTTGAACTTGAAGGATGTACTTCTCTATAATGAGGTGGAGAAGTAGGTTGTCGTAATGCATCTCTTAAATGCTCAAGTGATCTGGAAATATTCCCATGTTGGAACTGATATCATTCAATTTCTGTGTTTTCTCATTATGTATCCCCAAACATTCATTATAACTAATGTTTATTTTCTTTATATGTTCTTTAATTTCTAGCACATCTTTGGCTATGTCATCCATGCTTTGTAGCATACAAACAATCCGATAGTTTGTATAATTATCCATTTTCTCTGTCTCACTCTGGTCCACATATGACATATTTTTCATTTGTATCCATTGGAAATATGACTTCAGATTACCATTCTTGAAATTTCTTCTAGAGTTTGCATGCTCTAAATATCTTTCATTAATTTTTGTTGTCAGATCATATTGAGCTCTAGGAAGACTAAAACTTTTAATATCAGACAATACTATTTCATGATTTTGATATTCTAGTTGGAAACTAGAAGATATACCCGACACACAGAATTGGCAATCATCAGATTTATGGGACAGAGGTTTCTTTTGGTTTGTTTTGGGAACAAAATATATTGGTGGAACAAGAGTAGGAGAAGGCATAACTGGAGAAGGTATTACTAGTTTTGTACTGTCTCTACTTTCTAAAAATGAAGAGCTATCTAAGATAGTCATAGATTTGACCAGATGAGGGCTTGTGATTTTAAGACCAGAAGAACCATCAAAATGTTTGACAATAGACAATTATCTAGGTTCATTTGATGTTTGCAGTTGAGGATATTTTTGTGATAATGGAATGTATGTACTATTCCATTCATTAGGTAGAGTGCTGCAAATCTTATCTGTAAGGGGGAAATATTACCGGGACCAACTATTACTCCTTTGAAAGCTCTTGAAGACAATTTTGGATTGAGTGGAGGCATTCTGCTGGAAACAAATCGAAGAAAAATTGAAGAATGAAGCTGAGCGATCAGAGTTTGTGGGGCAACATTGAAACCATTGAACTGAATGTAGGCATTCAAAAACTCATTTATATATGGGTCATTCAAAGAAACTTGATATCTAGGAATTACAGAAGACCAGATAGGACCATTATTAAGAGGACTTTGAAAACCTCCCAACAATGCATCATTAAAATCATTCATTCTGGTATCCAGGACACAAGTTAGGCAAGAAGTATTTAATCCTGGTCTGACAAGAGGATTAATCTTGAACTAAGTCATACCTATATGAATATATTTGAACCCATGTTCTAAACCCCATTCAATATCTTCTCTTTTAATTAAAGGAACCTGATAGACCTTCTAACTAGTAGAAATAGGAATATTTACAGAAGTGAAGTGAAATAACTGAGTTGCTATGAACTGAAACGCAAGGATCTTATATAACTTGTCTAATTCTATCTCTGGCAATGTCCAATTTGGCTGTGGCTCAAATTCTTGAACTACAACTTTTTCATCATATAATTTTTATTTAGAAGCTTTGTTCAAATACTTATTCAAAAAGGACCATCTCTTTTGTTTAATAATTTTCTTATCCTGGTGTTGGTCTGAAATGATCCAATGGCGGAGCGGGAAAAAAAAATTTGAACGATGGAGGCGAGATGGTTTCGATCAGGGGTTGGAGATTAGGTTTGCAGGTGGATCAATGCACTGGCTACAAGCTGCAGGTGGATCCTGTTAATTATACAGGTGCAGGCGTGGTGATTTTTTTTCTGGCTGGCAGCACGAAGTGGCAGGCGGTGCCAGATCTTTTATGCGAAGAAGTCACACAAAGCCTGTCGGTTTACTGTAAACCTTTCATTTAACTATGGTCAATACAAGCGAGTCGGTGGACTTGGACCCGGAGTTGGAGGATATACTATCCATGTGGGGTAAGGAACCCACAGAAAAAAATATTGAGCTTTTCTTTGGGGCCTATAAGCTCTCAAAAAAGCCTGGGTTTTCACAGGAGACAAATCCTTCTCCTTTAGTCCAAGGTGGCAGCTCAGTTAGGGGGAATATCAAACCTCGCCTCCAGGACTCATGCAACCTGGCAGATAATAGGGAAGCTGAGGAGGAAGGACCGTCATTAGGAGGTCTTAATTATGCCTATAAGGATAAGCTTGAATCGGCCCGGCTTCTTCCTCTAAAAGGGTCTGTGGGCACAGGTTTGTCGGGACAATTCGTGGATCCTGGATCTGGAAGGGTTCCTGGCGGGGTTTCTCAGTCTTCTAGATCCCTGCTGTTGAAGGACGACTCTTTTCCAAAACTCAGCAATGAAGTTGTGGAAAAACTGGGCGTTCCCACCGAAGATACGAGGGGATATAGTGATCAGGCTCAAGTTCTTTTGCACAATGGGGATCCAACTGATAATTCTTCGGCCCCTGTTCAGCCTCGGGCGGAGGTAGTTTCACAACCGGATCCAGTCCAAGAAGATCAAGTATGGAAGGGCGAAGATGGAGAAAACAGAGATCCGACTGAAGACGCAAAGAGAAAAGGTGGGAAACAAAAATACAAAGGACAGATTGGTTCACAGGAGTTGGTAGGGAATTTAGTATTAGGTATGGATATCTCCATTGAAGAAGCATTGGATGTAGTGAAAAACACTCTTGTTGGAAGGGTCAGAGGAAAAAAGTTCTCGTCTACATTTATACAAGCTTGGGGAGATCAAGTTTTTGTTTTAGAAAGCCCTCTTCGGTTTGAAACCCAAGTTCTGGCAAAAGGCTGGTTTACTCTTCGTTTCGAAGAAAAAAGAGATGTAGCATGGGCTCTGGAGCGTAACTGGAGCATTGGGAGTATCCCGGTCCTGTTAAAACACTGGAATCCCCTCTTCGATGCTATGAAGGAAAGAACAGACGAGTTTCCTGTATGGGTGAGGGCCCCGGGCCTTCCATCTTTTTTTATGGACCGAATCGGTGTTTAAAGCAATTGGTAATAGACTGGGCACATTCATGGAGGCCGACAAATCCTTCTTGAAAATAAAGAACCGGGTAATGGCACGTATCCTGGTGAGACTCAATCCTAGTGGTGGCCTCCCTCAAAAGATCAATTTAGAGTATAAAGAGTACCTTTTTTAGCAGCTCCTTGACTATGAACACCTGCCATTCCGGTGTCATATCTGCCACGAGTATGGGCACCTTGCTAAGGAATGCCCTCTGTTCAGTCGAAGGAATAGCTTTCACAGGAAACCTATTTCCAGAGACTCTTACATCAATCGGATCCCCCATCACTAGGAAAAAGCTGGAAATGCGAGCCGGTCAGCGGAAGACATAGAGACTGAGAAATGTGTGAAGGAGCCAGCTGTGGAAGAGGCACAGTTCAATGGGCAGCTCCGGGAAAATGTACCACTGAGCTCGGACCCTTTGGAGGAGAATGCCAAGGATGTAGTGGAAAATCCTCCATCCATCAGTGACCAGGAAAAGGCTGTGCGCTCAGTATCTCCTTCTCTCCCCCTACAAAATCCTGAGCCTGTTTTTAATTCTGTGCATGTATCCCCTTTTGTTCTTCCCCATCATTCTTTGGATCAATATATCAGTGTGGAAACTCTATCTGACTATTACAATACTTCGGATACATTGTCATCCCTAGATTTGAATAGTGAAGAGAAAGGGCCCCCTCTGGTCGCCCCTCCTTCACATAAGCAATGCCCTTACAACCTTAGATCAATGGGGGGAAAATCTGTTCGGTCTAATGCTGCTGGGGGGTTAGGGCAATCTCCTTGCTGTAGTTTTATAAAGAACAAGAGAGGTAGGAAGTCGTACATATCAAAGGCAAAATTGAAAGCAAAATTGGACGTGGCCGATGGAAAAAAACAATCAATTCCCGGGGTTCTTAGAGCGATGCAAACTCCAGATCAGATTATCAAATGATCTTGTCATCATGGAACTGCAGAGGGTTAGCCAATAAACCTAAAAAATTGGCATTGAGAGACTGGATTCAAAACTCAAAAGGAGACATTGTTTTTCTTCAAGAAACTCTAGGGAAGGGAGCTGAGGTGGAAGCTATGCTTAAGACACTGGTTCCGGGCTGGGTTTTATCTGCCATCGACGCATCAGGTCACTCAGGGGGTCTTGCAATTGGATGCAAAGAAGGAAGAATTAAAGTTATCAATCAATGGGGTACAAAGCATGTTCTGGGGATGGAGGTCCTCACTCCTGTCTCCCCTCGTCCTTTCACCATTTTAAATATCTATGGTCCCTGCCAAGGAAGAGAATCCTTCTGGCTGGATATGATGGAAAAATCGTATATGAAGGCCTCTTTGCTGATTGTGGGAGGTGACTTGAATTTCACTATGGGTAGAGCTGAGGCATGGGGACCCTCAGCTAGAGAGGATCCCTTGACGGACTTTTTTCACAAACTTATCGAAGATCATCACCTCACAGATCCACATCCGATAAAGCTCAAGCCTACTTGGCGGAATCGAAGAGTAGGGGAGGACCAGATAACAAAGAGACTAGATCGCTTTCTCCTATCAGAGGCTCTCATATGAAATGCTCCTATTATCAGACAGTGGGTGGAGGAAATAGGTAATTCTGATCATTTTTCGATATTTCTGGATTGTGCCAATCCGCCCCCAAAACCTCCAGCTCCTTTTAAATTCAATCCATCATGGCTTCAAGATCCTTCCTTCGTTGCTATTTTCAAACATACTTGGATACACCCGAGCACAAGCACAAGAGATGATAAAGGCTTTCTGTTCATGGAGAACCTTAAGAGATTAAAAAAAGCAACATTAATTTGGGCAAAAGAAAGGAGGATGAAACAGAACGAAGATCTTCACAAAATCAGGGAGGAATTGAAGATGTTGGAGAGTCCTGAGGAGGATGGCTATCAATCTCAATCTACAAAAGACAGAATTATTCATCTGGAAAAATGTCAAAATAAAATTCTTTTAGACAAGGAAGAAGAATGGACGATAAAGAGCCGAGCAATATGGTTAAAATCGGGTGACGAAAATACTAGGTTCTTTCACAACTATGCAAAAGGAAGGAAATCAGCAAATACCATTTGGAGCCTAAAAGATGAAGAAGGAAGGGAGGTTAGCTCTTTTTCGGATCTTGCCAGCTTAGGGAAGAGGCATTTCGAAAGGATTTTCGCTGATTCAGGGGAGGCCACTATAGCACAAGTCCCTAGAACAGCTCGGTGCTTTCCGCGGTTCGTGGAGGAGGAAGAAGCAGAGGACCTGTCTAGACCTGTTTCTAAGGAGGAAGTCGAGGCAGCAATGAAAATAATGGCAAAAGACAAAAGTCCTGGCCCGGATGGCTGGACTATTGAACTTTTTCTTTTCTTTTTTGACTTGATTGGTTCAGAAATCACTGATGTAATAGAAGAATCAAGAATGAAGGGAGAGGTCTACAGGCCTTTTAATGCCACATTTATAGCCCTCATTCCTAAGGAGGATCCGGGGATCTTTGAAGATTTCAGACTGATCTCCTTGTGCAATTGTATTTATAAAATCATAGCAAAAGTGATTTCCATCCGAATTTTCCCCTTCCTGTCCAAGAACATCTCATCGGAGCAGTTCGGGTTTCTTGATGGTAGGCAAATCCATGAGGCAATCGGGGTCGTGCAGGAGGTCATCCATAGTGTCAGACAAAAGAAAAAGAAGGGAGCGGTCTTAAAAATAGACTTATCCAAAGCCTATGATCGTGTTAGTTGGCTCTATCTGTGAATGATGCTGACTCATTTGGGGTTCAACTACACTTTCACTAGCTGGATTATGGGCTGTATCTCAAGTGTTAGTTTTGCAGTGCTGATCAATGGTTCTGCTTCCTCTTTTTTCAATAGTCAAAGAGGTCTCAGGCAAGGATGCCCCTTATCGCCACTCTTATTCCTGTTAGTGGCAGAAGGCTTGAGCAGACTGATTCACAAGGCCAGAAGAGAAGGGAAAGTAAAAGGTATCGAGGTAGCAATCAATCTCTTTATCTCTCATTTGCTTTTCATTGATGATATACTGATTTTTACAAATGGTTCATCTAACGAAATTAAGGAGTATAAAAACATTTTTGATCTCTTTATGAAAGCCACCGGGATGGAGATAAATACTAGAAAGTCTCAAATTTGTGTAGCTGATCTTGAAAGGAGGGAAAGTGATAGAATATCCAATATTTTCACTTTTCCTCTACAGCCTTTGGACACACCCTTTAAATATTTGGGTTTCTAGTTAAAGCCAGTGGCCTACAAGAAAGAGGACTGGCATTGGCTTATTGCAAAGATTGAAGCAAGAATAAATCATTGGAGTTTCAGGTGGCTCTCCAGAGCATGTAGATTGACACTCCTCAAATTAGTCCTGTTAGCCATCCCAGTTTACTGGGCTGCCCTTACCTGGGTCCCTAAAGGTGTGCTGGAGAAAATAAGGAAGATATGTAGCAGATTTTTATGGGAAGGCATGGCGAAGGATTCTTCTGTTCTTCCATGGGTGGCTTGGGATAAGATTGCAAGACCGAAAGATTGGGGAGGGTGGGGAATAAAAAGGCTCCCCGAATTCAGCTTGTCGATGGCTGCTAAGTCTGGGTGGAGGCTAATATCGAGGGAAAACCTATGGACAAAGGTTGTCAGAAGGAAGTACATAGACCCAACTCCTTTGGAAGATTGGATCAGAAGTCAGCAGAAGAATCAGAAGAACATATCAGTCATATGGAAGGCTACGCTGGAGGCTTTCACCGTGATAGAACAAGGTCTTGCCTGGAAAGTTGGAGATGGCAGCCACATCAGAATTGGAAGTGACCCATGGGTGGGCTGCAGTGAAGCTTATACTCTATCCCCGGGTCTTCTTAGACACCTTGATAGCAAAGGCATTGTCACTCTTAATCAGGTGGAGAAAGTGGGCCTCTCTAATGTATGGGGTCAGGCTTGGAAAAATGATGTCGATCTTGGTATAAATGTCCGATGGAAGAATGAATGGGCCTCCTTCATCCAAGAACTCCACCGCTCTCATGTAAGACTCAAAGAAGGAAATGACAAGCTGATTTGGGCATTGGGTAAAACAGGAGAATATTACCCCAAAGAAGGATACTCTTACCTAATGAAACAGAAAGGATGGGATATTCCTGAGTGGTGGTCAAAAAGCATATGGAAATTGACTAGTCCAGCAAAAGCTCGTCTCTTCCTTTGGTGCATGCTGAAAGGGAAAATTCCAACATGGGATAGACTGCAAACTAGATACCTTATCGGCCCAGGTCGATGCCCTTTGTGTAAATCAGAAGAGGAATCCATCAGACACCTTTTTCATATTGCACTGTCTCCTTAAAGATTTGGGATGAGCTTACAGGTCTGCTAAATATCAAAGCACAATGGGGATCTGCTCCTCTCGAAGTGGCATGGAAAAACTGGTGGCAGAATCATCCGGACGGCTCTATGAGAAACTTGCCTATCATTTTCTTCTGGGGTGTGTGGTTAGCAAGAAATAATAGTATTTTCCATGATAAGTCCACCCCTTCATCAGTTATCACTTCAAATTGTGCAGTAATATACTCCACTATTCTAGCTCCCGAGGTAAAATCCAAACCCACTTGAGACAAGCCCTTCACCATAAGGGAAGGCATCCCCTGGGCATTTTATGATGGAGCATCTCAGAATAACAGGGCCGGCGCTGGCATGAGCATTCATCTCTCTGCAGATCATTATCTCAAGGCTTCTGTTGGTTTGGGCTCCGGGACTAATAATTTTGCCGAGTTGTCTGCTTTACACCTCTTGCTTTGTTGGCTTCTCCAGAGGAACATCCTTTCCATCCAAATTTTTGGCGATTCTCAGAACGTCAACAATTGGGTCAATGGCAATACATTATGTCATAACCAGACTTTAAAGCCCTTATTAGAAGAAATAATGCTTTTAAATTCGTCTTTTACCAGGTTACATTTATGTCATATCTTTAGGGAAAATAATGAAGAAGCCGATCAATTGTCAAAGGCTGGGTTACAACAGATCCTGGGAGGATGGGCGACAGAGGAATTTTATTAGGGACATCAAGCCTTTTCTATACAGCCACCATTCGCTCCTCCTTCCTGAGCTGGGTTTTCTCCCTATCACATTTCAAACACAGGTTCTGTTATGATTATCGGTTCAAAAACTCTGTTTTTTTCATATAACATACAGAGTATCTTCTGTCCTAGGTCTCAACAAATAGGTTTCAAATTAACAATCATCTCCCAAGCAGTTGGAATGATGATGACACTGTTTTTTAGTCCTCAGGTTCTGCTATCCATCGCAGAAGGAGACCTTTAAATTTTTTGTTTTTTAAATCAGTGTTTTTTCTTAAATACGCTGAAAACGGTTTTATGTTGGACATTCTTACCAGCGCAATTTTTGTTTGTATAAGAAAAGTTTAAAAAAAAAAAAAAATGCTCAAAGGAAGTTCCAGCCAGTATCTGGAACAATCCTCAGCTGACAAACTTCTTCGGAAGTGGCACAAACAGATTGTAAAAAATATTTTTCATTTTGCTAATGAAAAGTTTTCTGGTTTTTTCCTTGGAAAAAAAAAAATAATTTTCTTATCCTCGATTGTTTGAAGAACAAATTCGTTCAAAGAACTAGCCATTGAGATTAAATATAAGTATGCGCCTGAAAAGAGGAGAAAAATTCTTTGTGCTCCAGGAAAGAAAACACGACAGTCTGTCGCCTCAAATGCTCTCTACCAAAGCCTTATCGTCAACTTCAACTCGTAAACAAAGGCAGGGACAAATACAACTCAATGGGAGAACTAGATAATTATAAAAATTACTTGGAAAAAGAACCAGATGGCTTTGATACCACAATTTTTCCTTAGATTTCAAAATGATATTACCTTAGAAGTCATGTTACAATCTAGAGATCGACTGCAGTGGTATTTACCAGATCATGCAACTGACTGAATGAGCATACCTCTAAGGACTAAGAGTTAGATCTCCATGATGCAAGCAGATCGATAAATTTCTCATAGATGCAGAGTAGGGAGCTCAGACTCAAACTCGACTCAAACACACAAATGAATATAGAACTCCGAATGCCCCTCCCTCTTACAATGCTAGTATTTATAATATCCTAGCAAGTTAACCGGTTAATTTTTTTACAAGAAACTTGTAACAGGTGGAATCTACTTTCGGCATGAATATCACGTAGGAAATCATATCCGAAGGAAAATCAGTAATGTGTACTTAAAACATTCGAGCAAGTGGGTATTACCACCTATTATCGCGTCCTGTAGAGGCAGAGCCATATGCGGACGGAATCCAACACTACTTAAAAAGCAAGATTACATGATCTATAGAAAAGATGGTCAGAATCTAGGACATCGGCTCATAATAATTACAAAGTGGATATTTTAAAGAAAACCCATGAAAACTAGTGTGTACATGATATCAGATGAGTGATCGAATCTGACACTACTTAAAAGAAATATTACATGACCTATAGACAAGATGGCTAGAATCTAGGACATCGGCTCATAATAATTACAAAGTGGATATTTTAAAGAAAACACACAAAAACTAGAATGTACATGATATCAGATGAGTGATCATATACATCAATCACTATTATATTCCCATTATTCTATAGCACCATATTCTCTGTCAACTTCATCCATCTCTAGTAATTATTCAATGTCAGGAGAAAATATATCATGAGGCAAAGCATCATAAAGCCATGGAGGTGCTTCTTCCAAGAAACAACAATAAAATGGAAATTGGAATACATTTACCGGTCTCATTCTGGGATCTATAGAAATCTCTCCATCGAAGTTGACTTTCAAACTGAATGATGGTTCATCTTGTTGTCTATCCTATAAGCCTACTTTTATACCAGAATGAAGAAATTCAAACTCTACAGTGTAGTCATGTCAAGCAACAATATGGATTTCCCAAATTAAAGTGCTAATGGTTTCCCTAAAATTAAAATGACGAATTTGCTCACCCCTAGGAATATACTGAAACATGAACAACCAAAACCAAGGACTCCACCAGTTATTAGCACTATTTAACTGTGTCGCATATGCAATGATTCTATGATAACCATGTATCCTACCCCTCTAGTGGATAGAGAAATAATCTTGCCATCTCCAATTAGTATGTTTGAAAAAACCAAAATAGATAGGGACTGGTTCTCTAGACAGTGAATAATAAACATTCCAAGGCCTATCTCTATAAGGTAACTCACTATTATATGTTGTCATACCAGACTCTATATCGAACCAACTCTGGAAAATCATTTGGATAACTTCTACTGGTAATGAATTGACTCTTAAAACAAAACAATACCAATAGAATTCATATTTACACTGACTACAAGCCAAGACTAAACAGACTTTGGACTGACAGACACTAGACTGGACTGGACTTTTACTTGAAGAACTTTCTCCTTTTTACAGGGGTCTGAACATCTTGATGTCTTTTATTTCTTGAGTTCCTTCTCTTGTCAAAATGTTTGCTAAATAATTTTCTGCACCTAATTTGTAGACAATATCAAAATCAAAACCTTCTAGCCAGAGAGCCAATCTTAGAACCCTGGTATTTCATTGTTCTGGCAATTTCTTGTTTGATAAAATACCTTTCATATGTTTCAGCTCAGTTCTAACTAAAAATCTGACACTTTTAGAAAAACATCTGAATCTTTGAATTCCTCTTTTGACAACAAGTATCTATTTGTTGGAAGATGGATACTTAGCTTTTGTGTCATCAAAAGTACCAGAGGCATATGCACAAACAAGTTCTTTCCTTCCATGTTTCTATAGTAACACTTCAAGCCATGCATGATCAGATGCATCTGTTTCAAGAATAAATGGGAGATCAGTGTCAGGCAGTTTTAACTTGGGAAGATCTCTGATTTTTCTTTTTATGTTCCTTACTGCCATAGTCATCTCATTAGACCATTCAAATTTTTCTCTCTTCAGCCTTTTCTGTAGAATCTTAGTATTTTCAGATTGCTTTTCATAGAACTGATGGACGTAGTTCAAGCAACCTAAAATTCTCTGAAGCATCTATGCATCAAGGAAAGTATCAAGAAATTTCAAAAGATGAAGAAGGATATGAGGTTGAAGCTCTATGTGACCCTGTTCAATATGCAATCCTAAATAGTCTATCCTAACTTTTCCAATTTGAAAATTTTCTTCTGAGTCAGATAGCACTAAACCATGCTTCTACACCATTTCATAGAACTTTTCTAAATGTTGCTTATGAGTATTTACATCCTTACTAAATACAAGAAGATCATCAATATATACAATCACATACTCTACCCCTCCAAAAATATCTTCCATCTGCTTTTGGAACTCAGAAGGAGCATTCTTCAAACCGAATGGCATTACTATCCATTGGTATTGGCCATGTGAAACTGTGAAGGTTGTTTTTTATTTGTCATCTGGAATGATACAAATTTTCCAGAAACCAGTTTTAAGATCAAATTTGCTGAAAACATTAGCATTGGCGATTTTGGCAAGAAACAATTCTTTATTGGGAAGAGGATACCTGATAGGCATTAGAGCCTCATTCAAAGCTTTTTAATTAATTACCATCCTCTTCTTTCCACGTTTCTGCTCACTATGTTTGTTGGCATAAAAGGCCAGACATGCCCATGGGATTTTACAAGGCTCAATTAGGTTGTGTTCAAGCAACTACTGAATCTCTTGTTTGCACAAAGTCTATTCAATAGGTGACATATGATTAGCACTTGCTTTCTGTGGTTTAGGAACATACCCTTCTTTATCAGCTAATGCTACAAAATATTTTTCTCTGGTCCAGAAAGCATCTGGCCTGCTTGTTGTGCAATCATGGTGTAGCTTATTTGAGATTTCTTGCAATGTCTTTTGAGCATGTATTCCTGCATGCTTAACAATATTTTGAATTCTGGTAAGATCTTGCATGGTATCCTGCAGATTGTCTTCTTCACTAGGCTTGACCTTAAGCTGGTAATCATTCTTTGCGGGAATCATAATTTATCCTTCAATAGTAGTAAATGCGACTGAGTCTTTGCCAAAGGTGACCCGAAGGAATCTCTTCAAAAAATCTTGTCGAAATAGGACATCTGATCCTGTATCAAAATTGTACAGTAACATATGTTTGTACATGATTTAAATAAACTGGAAAATCAGGAAATATATGGTTAATCTCCATTAATTCTTTATTCACAACTCTGAAGAATAGTTTAATAGGCGGCCAATAATAAGAAGGAATTGCGACGAATTTGCAGCAACTACACATAGCTCCATAATTGATTTGTTCATCTAGAGTGTATTCCTTTAAATTTGGCAATTTTATTTTCAAAGGAATTACCACTTTATCTCCTATTCCCATGATATTTACCAAATCTACTTCCTTAGAGTTCATGGGTATTTCTTCTATAATATCCTTCATCAGAATTCTTGTTAATTTGGAATTAGCATCATCATAATCAGAAATAAGACTTTGAAGTTTAGCCGATAATTGCAATATTTCTGATCTTGTTAGTTTAATAGATGATTCTAAACTGCTAATTTTCTTCTTGACAGTATTGATTTTATGCATATCTGTGACTTGAGAAGCTTCTGTAATATGCAATGGTTTGAACATTGAATCAAATTCTCTTTCAATAAAATCCTCATCATCAATTATTCTTTTGGAGGCTAATTGTTTTTCCAAACTTTCCAGCTTTTCTTTCAATCTTCTTCTAGTTGTTAATTAGGACGGTTCAAGTTGTGCTAGCTGTGTCTTGACCTCATCAAACTGATTCTACAAATTGTCTGTTTTGTTGAGGTAAAACATTTTAATATCAGCAATAAAAGTTTCATCAGAGTGAGAAGAATCAGATTCTAAACTTATTTCTCTGATATTAGGTAAATCATCATTATCTAAAGTAGAAGAATCACTGGAAATTTCAAAATATTCGCCATCTAAGTGGGAAATGAGATCCCAATCTTCTAGATTATGGATTGTAGTGAAAACATCCATGATCTTCAACTGTTTCTTATTCCTTTTCTCTTTGCAAGTATTAGCATAATGGCTTTCTTTTCCACATATAAAACATGTTACCCTTTTAGAAGGCTTTGCTCTTTTTCTGAATATTATCCTCTTATTTTTGGAAAACATAGAAGGATAATATTTTCTCCTAGGATTATACTTGTTTGTCCTGCATGAGCATGAAACATTTGACACTTTCTTTTTAGATTTTCTACTACATCCAAAATCATAAGTTTCTGCAAAATTATTACACAATTTTGTACTGAAATGCATCTGCTTCTTAAAATTCTTTTTAGCTTTTTCTGATGCACACTCTCTTTGCAGGATAGAAACTATCATCTGATTTACTGTAGCAAATGAAGAATTATCAATTTTTACTTTGTTGGTCTCAATATACTGATTAATGAAATCTGGAATTTTTCCTGGCATTGAAGCTATGTAATATCTCAAATAAGCAACATTGTGGGGATCCGCTGCTTGATAAAGAAGTTTTTGCATAACACAATAATAATCATGCAGATAATCTATGTTACACAATGTTTGAGACAAAAAGAGTTGACCATGATGTACTCAATCTTCTGGTACTACCCCCACAAATTCATGTTTTAGGGCATCAAAAATAGCTTTTACGGGATCTGTTGGATGTTCAATGAAATTGTTCATTTCTTCTTCAGACAACTTCTCCCACAATTATTTTAGAATACCAGTAAAAGACCAAACAATTTGTGTGACTATATCAGACCATGATGCTTTAGTTTCAGCTTTTCGCTGTAGTGCCGAAGCATGGACATTATGCAAGACTGTTATTACTTCTTCACTTTCCATGAAATCAATATTGACCAAAAGTGTATTCCCAAATCCTTTAGCTCATGGATTTTCAAATTTGGCAAGGACACTTTCCAAATTATCTCTATATCGAGAAAAAAGACTATCTCTAGATGCTTCATGTGCAAAAGTATGCTTGTCACCTTTCTTTCCTTTATGTGTGAATGTAAATATATCACCTCTATCTCTTTTATAACTAGTCTTTCCTTGAGAGGGTTCTCCATGAGAGGTAACACCAAACATGGCCAAAATTTGTGGAGCAGATGGTTGGCCATTTTCTACCAAGGTTTTAAGACTGACATAATCTTTTGGTAATCTCAAGCTTTCAACACCAGGAAAGGTGGTTAGCCTTTCTCTCATCAAATCTATTTTCTCTCTTGCTAACATTATTCCTTTTTGTACTTTATCAATCTTAGTAGTATCTATGTTATCAATGCTTTTGAACAAAATAATTTTAAGACCATCTTTTGATTCATCTGAACTGGAAGAAAATTTAATTTTGAACTTGAAAGATCTACTTCTCTATAATGAGGTGGAGAAGTAGGTTGTGGTAATGCATCTCTTAAATGCTCAAGGGATCTGGAAATAATTCCCATGTTGGAATTGATATCATTCAATTTCTGTGTGTGCTCATTTTGTATCCCCAAACATTCATTATAACCACTGTGCATTTTCTTTATATACTTCTTGCCTAACTTGTGTCCTGGATACTAGAATGAATGAGAGAGAGAGAGAGGGAGAGAGAGAGAGAGATATAGAACAAATGTTTTAGACCTCAATACACCCTTCATCCTACCATATGGAAAATAATTTCTAGGACAAGTTATAAGACTCAATCAACCTTAGTGCCAGCATTCAACTACATTTCTTCTCTGTGGTTTAGGTCACAAACTTTAGGTCTTCCCTTATTGCATCACACGGGCACTAAGAATTTTCCATGACAATTATATAGATGGAATAATGAGTAAAATGTAGACAAATACATTCTCTTAGCTCAATATAGAGTAGGTGACAGATGACAACATTAGTAAAGTATAATAATTACACAAGAAATTTAATTTAATGCACTCAATAAGGTCTCTAAGTGAATTTCTCTCTCTCCAAGGTATACACGTTAAGAGACCAACCCTTGGTTGGTGCACTCTCTAAGCATGGGTTGCAAGTGTTAAGTTCTCTTAATCACAAGGATTCTTGCTTTCTAAGAAAATCATCACATGCTCCTCAACATATTTATCTTAGGCCCATAAGCAATCCCATCTAGTGTGCGCTCAACCCAAGTACGCAAAATCAATACCATGTAGTCTAGTTTTTTGTCTACAGGTTATGTATTACATGGTATTGCATCTCTCCTTTGGCCTAAGGATTTTTGCAAAGGACTTGATAAAGCCACGATTACATATTTATTTCTAAGGACTTGATCATAATGTAAGGTTGATGATTTATAAGGGTGCTATGACTCATGGGAGAAAAAATTAACTCATTGCACAAATAAATAAACAAATCAACACTAGAAATAAAAATTCAAATATTAACATAACAATATCCAAGTGAGTTATTGAAGGTCAAGCAATGATACCATATTCTCCATCCATATAACAAAATCAGGCCACCCTTTCTCTTGTATCATATATCATTCCAATTGTAATGGATAATGGCCACATTGTTACTCCTTTCAAAACATGGAATATGGACTAGTTAGAGTAAATAATATCCAATCATTTACTTTTTGTACAAATATAATATATAATATATATATATAGTATAATAATATATATATATATATAAATATAATTAATATAATATAATATATATATCTAATAAATATATTTCAAATATTAAGTATACTACAATTTCATATTAAGGCATCTACGCCTGTTTGGCCACTTTGAAGTGTGGCGTGATATTTGGAAAGCCTGCCTCTGAGGCCTTGTCCTGAAACATAAACTAATTCAGTTTAATTATCTACAAGTAAAATATAAAAAAAACATTTAATGGATTTGAAATAATCTTATGACCAAATTTAAATACATGTTTTCTCTCCTCTTTGAACTTCCTCCATGTATATGCTCTATCATATGATTTCATGATCTCTATCCATACTTTGGCACTTACATCATTTCACATTCTTTTCGTGCTCATATTGGGAGGAATTTGTTTTATCTTTTTCATTTGGTTGCAATCGAATCTCTTGCAATTTTGAGTCATTTATTTTCTTATGTACTTACTGACTAACCTACACCAAATTTAGTCATCATTTTATGGATGAATACCTTTTCAAGGTGCATGTGTATATTTTGGAATGGAAGATGTAGATGCTCTTAGAAGCATCGAAGGCATGATTAATTAAACCTCTGATTGAATAATTTCCCGATATTTTTCATTTTGATATTCCTAGAGAAAACATCATATTCTACCTCAGTTTTGTATGTACTAATGTAATATGCATAACATGTACTCGTGGTGGAAGAAACCCGTGTCCCAAGAGTGGCTAGGACATTGGATTTCTCTATTCCCTCTTCCACATTCTTATAGGTCATTGTGATTGATTTTTTCCTAGATCTTTTTCTCAATCCAGGATTCAATGGGGAATCAACCAATTCCATTTGACAAGGTTTCTTTGCTTGGATTGTTTTAGTTCCCTTACTAGATCATTCCTCTATGAATTTGGAAAGCATGCACAAGTCCATACCTTCTATATTTTTCACTTCTTCTTCCCTTGATATAGAATCCATTGCGTCTTTCATATTTTCACTATGAAGTCCCTACATATGTGCAATAAAATTTTTATTTTAAATTTATAAATAGAAAAATAAACCCTAATTTATTCCTTTATAATTTTGAAGTTAAAAACTAAAAAATAAAATTCAAACACAATGGAAACATATAGAAATCTATAAATTTAGAATAAAATACCTCATTATGGAAAAAATTAGATCCCTCTTCTCATTTCCCTCTACTACTTGACATTTTTTAGCATCATATGGTGATTTTGTTTTCCTCCAGACTATAGAAAATCCCTTCTCTTTTCTCCCTACATTTTTCTCCCTTCCCTCTAACTATTTTAAATAGAAGCAGTGCAAAATGGATGGATAGGGGTTTGATTTTTTTCTCTAATACGAAGTGAATGAGATGCACAAATTGATTTTGTGACTCCCAGAAGCCAACTTTTGTGTGATTTCAAACTTTTTATTTTAATATCCAATGACTCATAAAGTAGCAATCCACTAGTTATAGTCACATACACACATTTTAACCTTTAAAGTTTGTGTTGCTTACTGATTATGTATACATGTGACACAATCATTTTCAATCCCACAACTCACTCTTTACCCCTTTATAGCATGGATAGTGGTATTGGAGATATATATCATCAATAATTTAACTTATACTAATTATTATATTATATATTGAGTTCATTTAGAAGTATTCAAAATTCAAAATTCAAAATAATATATTCTCTAACATATAGGTTCAAATCATTTTCTTTAATATACAAAAATACAGATATTTGGTGGTTTAAAATTATGTTAAATGAAAAGATGAAAAAAAGAAATTTAAGTAGTCCATTATTTATCATAATCCTCATCTAATATTTATAATAGTTGTTTCATGCCACCATATTGGTAGTAGAAATTAACAAACAAGCTATATATGGAAAATAGGGGCATTTTAGTCAGAAAGGCGCATTGAAAACTAGCTAAGCTTAAATTGATTATGTGTTTAGCCAATTGGATGGAGAGAAAAAAATGAATTGATGTTATGTGATTAATTTAATTTTTGTGTATTACAGGATCTAGAGGAGGCCATGGACAAAGGACATGGATGATGTAGACCTACTAAATAAACAAGAGAAAAGTGGGTGGCCATAGAATTAGATATGGAATATGCGTATAAAATAAAGATAAGAATATAAAGCAAGCTTAACCAAAGGTGGATGGTGTTTGTGAATTCACAAATATGGCAACAGGGACGAGATAAAGTTATATAAACTATGTTATTGTTTTTTTCAAATCCAAAACATGATATCAATATGTCAAATATATGAGTAAAGTGAGGTTTTGTGTTGGATAGAATATTAATTGAAACGATATAATTAGTGTACTGAACATCATTGAATATGTTATGTATTATAGGGGAAGGACAATTCCACGGAAACAAATGGTGTAATATGAAATAGGGATACAATTGACATCACAAGGCACCTGGTAATCAAATTTTGACTTAACTTAGGCAGAAATTTGTGATATGTGCATCATTTTTCACACTATTATTAGAATTTATAGTGTATTATCCAATCTTGAAATAAATTAATTCATGTTTTTCATTTTTGAGACGGAGATTGGTGCAAGTTCATAACCTAAGCATTCAACTATAAAAAGAAAAAAAAAACATATGTACATGGGAGTGGACCTAAAACTTTTAAATGGTGAAGAACATAGTGGGTGGAAGATAATATGATAATGGATCCTCCAAACAGAACAAAAAATTTCTCTAAAAAATATGGTTGGTCAAGACTATAGTACATGGGATGGTATTTGTTAAGTGATATTTGATTATATTTCTTTGAAATTGACACATTTATGATTTATCCAATTCTTTCCAAACATAAATAATGGTTGAATTTGTCGATAGATAGAAGACGATGATGAAATAGTGATTGTCAATAGCCAATATCCAACTCAGCTATTAATATTTGGACAAGATGATCCAAACCATCCTTTAAACCATACAAAGGTGAAAAGAGTGTATTTAAAGAGAACTCTACCACTTGAGAAATTTGAACAGATGATGAGATTATCATACACTGATGACATGCCACCTAGCCTTAATGATGATGATCATGATAGTGAAAACATAATTCATGGAGGAATAAAGGAAATTATTAAAGGTTTCTTTGGGGATAGTAACAATGATGACAATAATCATCACATGGTTAACAATAACGATGACAACAAAGGTAATTACCACCAACCTAATGTTGATGATAACATCCTAAAAGACTCCATCAAGCAAGCAACAAAGAAACCTGTGTTTAAATTGAGTGAAAGTAGAACCTAAAAACTAGCATGCACATTAATATTATTATAAGTCAAGTGACAATATCATTGTTCAGACAAAGGATTCACCACCCTACTGGAGTGAGTTGAAATCTATTTTCTACAATTCATTTCTAATTGGTGTAAACAATTCGTAAACATCCATGAACTTCATTTGTATTTATTTAAGCAGATTTTAAAACCATATATTTTATATGAATATTCATAATATAGATTGAGATATCAAACATGTTCATCATAATTAAAACATTCAATTGATCTAATCCTTGAAAATCTTACAAGGCACTAAAAACTAAAATATTTCATGAAGAGAATGTGTTTCCCTTAACTTGCAAAGAGTCACATTAGTTGTTGGTTGAGTTGGTGATTGAATATACACAAATTAATTGATGTAAAAATGATTTCATTTTATATAGAGATGAATATGAGGACAAGGTATAATGGCATGTATATAAAGAGAAGAGATATCATGCATATGTAAAAGGTATTATAGTTACAAAGAAGGTTTTACATCATATTCAAATTATACTTAGACTTGAACAAACATTTCTTGGAAAATCACTTTCACAATTGATATAATGACATGCAAAGAATTATATCTACGATTGATTCATGTGAATTTTGACTGACTCCAAATCATTTAAACACATACAATAAAAATGGAAAATAAAATTCAAAGACGAACCCCCATTCTCTTTATGGAGTGTTCCCATTCTCTTACATTAGCTCAAGTTATAGTGTTTTTATAATTGTATTGATAGTACAAAATATTCCCCCATGGATGCATGTTAGAATTTAGCACCTTATGTTGACTCTCATTGTTCCAAGAAAGCATCAAGCTAAAAACATGGATGTTTATCTTGTGCCTATTATTGATGAGATGCAACTCTTATGGAAAAGCATCAAAATGCATGACATATCACAACCTCCATGAAATAGGTCCTTCATGTTCTATGATGTGCTATGTTGGACTATTCATGATTGCCAAAACTTGGTTTTAGTTCCGGTAAGATAAAAAAAAGTACGTATTTACACTCATAATGTGTTTTCATCCCAACTTTCATACTTAGTTTTATACTATTTTTTTAATGTTATTAAACTTACATATTGAACTGCAGGGCTTCAAAAAAATGGGATATTTTCATGTACAAGATATGTTGAACAATTTTAAGCGTGATATTCTAAAGATATACATAAATGTATGGATGCAAACAACAATTTTTTCTACCACAAGATGATAGGTTTTGAAACTTCCATCAGAGTCAATTTGATGGAAAATTCGAAAATAAAGGCCCTCCCATTATTATGGGTCTAGCTAATTGCCTTAACTTAGTATGAAGATTTTGAATTGAAAGCTTGGTAAGATTGTTTTGATGGGGGTGATTTTGTTGAAGAACTATAACAAGTTGCAATTAAAATGCCGGAAGGGATGAAAAGGAAATCCATATTTTAGGAGATGAAATACTGGAAGGATCTATTAATATATCACCTATCTGTTCCTCTGTGAACCTTCAAAAAAATTCCCAAATTCATATTTTTGGCATATAACATGCAAAGAAAATGACACCTTGTCTTTGAGGAGAGATATTGCTCTTTCGCATACCAAATTTGATAGAAAACATTTATGGCCAAATAGGGAAAATGATAAATGTGAAGAAGCTCCATGGATTTTGAAAAAGGAAGAGCTATACCAACTAAAAAATGGCATATGCTCAATAAGGACTCCTACTAAGTATGTGTCATCATTAGATAAATCTTTTAGAGTTGATGGACGTATCACAACATTTAAAACACATGGTTTTCTTAATTTTATGAAGGTATTTTATATCATCATTGACAGCTATTGATAAAATAGAATAGATACTAAATATATTATTCATTCTATTGTGTGAAAAGTTTAATTAATGACCTTTGATAAATGTGTTTGACATCATACCATTCCCGATCCAAGTGGATGTTGGTGGCCACCCACCTATCCCATTTGGACCCCCGCAACTGTCTCTTTCAGTTTTTCAGTTTCCGTAATTCTAGCACAATTTACTATTTTTAGCAGTTTTTCGGGTCCTGAACTTCCGTAGCCATTTTGAGGCCCTAAATGATGTTTTTTGGGAAATATGGGGGCAAAATGGGTTCATGGACCAATGTTTCCCTTCACAAAGTGGTAGTTCTCAGATAGATCTTTCTAACGAGCTATCATACCTGTCAAACGGAGATCGTATGCCAAAGTTACGACCCCGGGAAATTGATGTACCAATTTACCAAAAACGGGGCCCACAATTTGGCGTTTCATCTTCTAGGGGTAGGTTTTGGGATGTGAAGGGTTTTCCATTATTTCTCAACAATAAATAGGCCTTCGAGCCTCATTGTAAGACAGTTCAGAGGCATGTAGCCACACATCTCTTCTCAGAGATAAGCTACCATTGCCCTAGCTGGTTTATTTCTATTTCCGGTTGTAAGCATATTTCAGTATTTCCATTAATGAAATGAAGTATTATTTCCGCTGCATCTTTGTGTATATGGTTATCTCTGTATTTTATTGCGTTCCTGTTTAAATCTGGATCAGTGGTATCAGAGCGGTCTGCCTTTTCTCTGTTTTTCTTTGCATGTCCCCAACGAGGTCGGGATATAAGGAGTTAGGGCTTGAACTAGTCGAACCTTTGCAAGACCAGCCTCGCAAATCCCGACGGCCTCCCATGGCGGATGAGAAGAAAGACGAGGGGCCAAGAGATCCTATCAAAATCTTGCTCAAAGAAGCCCTCGAGCGATAACGGAATGCGATGATGGACAGTTTTGTGCAGATCCTTCAGCGGCTACCCAGAGGCGACACATTGGCTTCCAACAGCTACTCTGGAAACGCCAAGCCCTTTAAGGTACAACTTAATTTTGAAATCCCCATATTCGAGGGTAAAATAGACGCAGATGCGGTAGATAAATGGTTAAATCTGCTAGAAGGGTATTTTTCTGTTCATGAATTTTCAAGTCGGGAAAAGATTGTTTTCGCTCTTCTCAAAGCAGCCCCCCACGTCAAGGACTGGTGGGAAACCTA